>CAEGAE010075851.1:0-32727 GCA_903067095.1 Girardinus metallicus
AGTGCCTTGCCCAAGGGCACATCGACATGGGGCAGGAGGAAGCTGGAATTGAACCTACAACCTTCCGATCACAAGACAACTACTCTTCCCACAGAGCCACCCCACAAGTTGGATTCTCTGTATTCTACTCAATGTGCTGTCAGCTCACTAAGAACTATCCATCCATCCATCCATCCATCCATTTTCTGTTCACCCTTGTCCCTTAATGGGGTCGGGAGGGTTGCTGGTGCCTATCTCCAGCTACGTTCCGGGTGAGAGGCGGGGTACACCCTGGACAGGTCACCAGTCTGTCGCAGCACTAAGAACTAATTTTATATATTGCATTTTATATATGGGGTTGTAATCTGAGATATTATATTCTTGCTTATAAAAGAATCTGAACCAAAACAAATGGTAGTAGGTTGCAAGACAAAGATATAATATGCAATTAAAAAAATTACACATAAGATTTGAGAATTTCATTATAATTTATCTCCATATTTGTGAAAGTACTGAAATAAAATGAAAAAAAAAATTATGAAGGGATTGCACATACAAAATGGTTTATTTGCAGGTCTGATGTAGGAAGAATTGAAATACAAATTGTGTGCAAAAAGGCACATTGATACGCAATGAAATAATGTTCTATAATCTACTCATGACATACTTGCATGCAATGCTGCAGTCTACGTTTTTTTTTTTGGAAGTGGCTATACTGTGACCTTCACTTGCTAGTCAAATGGTTCCTGTCATGAAAAAGTTTAAGAGCTACTGAAACTGTAAATATAGCAAAAATTAAAGGAAAACCGAGATTTATATGTGAGATGGGGAAACCGGAAGTAAAGTTTTGGGTGGTTTTATGGGGCTTTGCTATGCCAAAACGGTTCTGATCACAAAATGGCAGGAAATGAACTCCCACTGGCGAGATCCTCATTGTATATCAGAGAAAAGAGTCCCGTTATTTGTCACACAATTTCAGAACCCTTCCCACAGCAAACGCGGGGAAGAGGTTACACAAAATAAAGGTCGCAAGCAAATGGAGAACGTTTGTTTTAGAAATATTGTATTAAATAGTTATGTTCTGGTGTATATTTGCTTAAATGTTTATGGAAAAATATGTACAAATGAATCTGTTAAACGTGCCCCCTAAAGAAATGAGCTGTTCTGAACACTGCCAGGGTTATGTTTTATTCTGAAAGTATGAAAGCGGAAGTGTAGTATTTTACCAACTGAATAGTAAATCCACTCACTGTCGTTTGAGAAAGGGAAGAATAGAGGGCAGCTTGTAGTGAACAGCTGGGTTTGGTAAAGGGTTCGGGGTAGTGTTTTTGAAATTATTTTGTTTATATAGCCTGCTTCTTTCCAAATAATTATCCTGGCGAAAGGTTGAACGGTGAAATGGAGGCGGACAGATCCGGCGGAGGACCAAGCCCGAACTCCGGAGGCGGCGGCGGCGGCGGAGGCAGTGGTACTAGCGGAGCGGGGCGCAACCCTAACGGGCCCAAAGCAGGACCGGGCCAGACGACATCGGGTGCCGGAGTCGGGCCAATGGCAGCGGCAGCCGGGGCCATCCCCGGTTCGTTCCTGCCTCGAGAGGCGCAGGACGGGGACTCGGGTATGACGCTTCCCGGGATCCTGCACTTCATCCAGTACGAGTGGGGACGCTTCCAGGCCGAGAAATACCGCTGGGAGGCTGAGAGGGACGAACTCAGGGTAATTTTATTTATTTACATAAAGCATGTGTTTGTTGGTTTTACACCAAAACAGGCTGAGGACGAAAAACAAGCAAAACAAACAATCAAGAAAACAGCACAGCATTTTTAGCTTTGCTTTGTAGGTGTTCATGTGCCCTAAAATCAGTGTCAAAGAGACGGCATGCTAATGGGCTAACATATTGCACCGACAAGGATGCATTATTACTGTACAATAAAAGGAAGTGTACCACTTAATGTTCGCAATAAGGAAAGCAGCTACCACTCTTCTCCATAAGCGAAACCAACGAGGTTTTCACCTCACATTAATTCATGCTGCTTAAATGTATGTTGGAAAACAAAAACAAGCCGTTAAATCGACGTAAATAGTTCACGTGATTGTCTTCTTCTATTACTTTGGCATCTTTTTCAAAGACATGACCTACCGACAGCTCTTTATGTAGACTGTATTTTGACATTCATGCGAAACTGAACCAAGAGGCCATTATCTGATTCTTAAACATATTCTCATGTGGTTTCTCTGTTGTGGTTAGGAGGTCAGTGATATGCAGTTTTGAGGTAAAATCACTGCATTACTGAGTAATTCCTATTTGACTAAAGAGATCATGCCCTTACTTATTTGAAAACTTAATTAAAATGCAGAATAGTTTCTATAGTGTTTTGAAGGCGAATATAGATATTGTGAGATTCTCACTGTATTAAATGATGACCTTGATTTAAAAAAAAAAAAAAAGATCAGGTTATCGAAACTCTAAAATCAAGGATAATATGATCAAATTTGTTTTTTGTATTTGAAACAGGGAAACAGCACTTACCTCTAATGCTGCTGAGTATACAATATTGTAACATTGTAATATTGTTGATTATTACAGAAATAATAATTGTTGGACTTCAAATGTATAGACTTTGGAAAATATTTTCAAACAGTACATATTTTATGTTTTTGTTGTCCAGTTCTTTATATAGTAACGCAGCTAAAATTAGCAGCTTAATTAGTCAGGCTATCTGCTTGGGAAGCCAGTCTGCAGTTAGCAGCTTAACTGCTAACTGCAGTTAGCTGTTACCTTAACAATAGTTACCTTAATAATAGCAGTTATTAAGGTAACTACTGTCTGTAGTTACCTTACTAAGGGTGATGGGTGGCACTCCACAGCATGTCTGCCTGTTTTGTATTTTTGTCCACAAGTAGAACAGTTTTAATAGGTGGTATTTCTTTGCGTCTCATCCCGTGGCTGACAAGATGTGTGTCAAAGCAACTGAATTTGTCATTTCAGTGAGAGCGAAACAGTATGAGACTTCATTCACTGACATATCACTAAAGGCAGGTTAAGCTGTAGGATACTGGTTACCATCTCACGCCCCCTTCCCACCCACACCATTACAGTCTGTGATATTTATTTATTTAATTTGCGACTGGACATATTTTCAGACAGCTAAATGGCGTAAGTGTGATTGCGCTCTTTACCGACCACCACAATGCAACAACAAATTGGGGTCTCCATAAAACCCGCAAAACCCTGATCACTGACACTCTGACATTTCGGTTGAAGGATTTGGAGCCTGTGGGAACAAAGTTTTTTTAAAACTATTCCTCTCTTATTCTTTGTTAATTAGGAAATAACAGTTATTTGAATAATGGTTATTTGATGAATAGTGAAATACGATAGTTCAAGCTTTTTTCTTGGCAAAATGATTGATCAGGACGATTTATTTTTAACAAAAGCCGCTCCTTTCCACAGATATTATTCCCTCATTTATAACAGTCTCGATCTACAGTAAAATGTATATCTGTGTGTGCGGTGGTGGCACTCAAAGTAAAGCCCGCCCTTTGAACTGACACACAAATAAATGACTCATTGGTGCAGGGGGGAATTTTTTGTCGATATGCAATGATCTGCAGCTTACTAATGCGAGCGCAGGGCCTGCCTTTAGGTTGGACGTGTAGGCCTACAACTTTAAAGGTCATTGATCTGCATGTGTAAAAGTGGCTTGGACAAACTATGTGAACGTGTGAGTCATTGGCAGAAAAATGCCGGTGAGCAAACCATGAGTCCCACGGTGGTCCCAGTTGTTCAGATGCCAAGTTGCACAAGATGAATGTTTCTCTCCTGCATAGATGTCGGATTTTGCTTTAGTCTAAAACTGAACGGAGCAGCAACTGCTTTATTTACGGCTTTATCTTACACTTGCATTAAGACATACCTCTCATCTTCTTTGCAGTGTTTCTGCAAAATGTGGGCAAATAGTCCTAACAACATTTAGCTTCTTTTACCGTGGCACTCCTCCACTCTGTTTGCCCCCTGACTCAAACCTATGTAGTTTATAAATAGGAGCCTGATAAAATATGGATGAACAATAACAAACTTGCAGCGCTCGCTTCTTTTATGGGCACACGGAAGAGAAACTGAGAAGAGAAATCAGAAACGGGTCACCGCCATGTCCAACAGGCCATTATAACTGGGTTTGCATGTAAGTATTTGCAGCACATGATCTGGCTTCACAGGTACAATTAGCACAGTGTCCTGAGCTGGAGGAATGAAGGGGAACACTGCAGTGTGGTGCTGGAAAAAAATGACCTAGCTTACATTTTAACACCCAGAGGCCTCTGGCTTTTGTTGCCAGCATGCTTGAAGAGCTCTCAACATGCCAGTTAGTTTGCCCGCTGGCTACATCCTGCACAGTTAACAACATGCAGTACGCGTGTGAAGTATATTTAGCTTTGATGATGTCTACACAAGACTGCTTGTGCACTTAATTTCAAGCTTTTATAATCGAATCACAAACATTTCCATTAGGCAACTAAAAAAACCAAAAAACTTCAATATCGGACAGAGAGTTGACACTTTCTGTGTGCATGGCGGGAGACTTTGTTACATCTTTGTAGCATGGCGTGTCTCTGCAAGACCGCCACACGTGTTCCCTCTGTGAGCGTGTTGTTCGTCTAAGAGGCCACCTGTGGTGTCCTGTCTGCACCGACAGGCCGACAATTGACGTCTTACCCGCCTCTCTGAATCAGGTGGGACGTTTCGGGTCAAACGTAGGACAGCAGCAGAAAGGCGTTTGTTTACTTTTGAGTCTTAGAATGATATTTTTTTGGGGAGGGGGGAGGCTTCTGTCAAATCACAGCACTACTGCGATGCGTTGTTAGCTATGTCACTTATGTGCAGATAGATTAGTGGTTACCCACAAGGCATTACTTCCTGTTGACTGTGGGCTTCAGGGCCCCTGGGTACTGATCTCTAATTAATAGTTACACTCTCTTAGCTTTGACACACACATGACATCCGTAGGCATTGCAGTATTTCTAGCCATGCTTTCTTTCTACTTGCATTTATTTTTTTTTTCTGTTATTCAGTGCTGCAAAAAAGTATTTAGCTATACATTTTGTCACCTAAAAATCTGACCCAAGAATACACCCGGCCCCCCAATCAATACACCATAGCATTGTCTTTTGCTACAGTTACAGCTGCAAGTGACATTTTGATAACTCTTCTTTGTTGAACAGTAGTTGGATTGAAGTCCTCATTTGACTGAATATAATTTGATCTAAGTGCTCCCTGGCTGTTGGCTTAGGGTTGTTTTGTCACCGGAAAGTTAACCTTTGCCCCAACCTCAAACTGTTTTTCTAGGATTGCCCATCTGTCTTCCCATCAGCCCCATTGGAGGAAAAAAAAAGAAATCCTCATAGAATGACGCTGCCATCTCCAAATCTCTTTTTACTAATCAGGTTGCTTCTGGTTGCACTGGATTTTATTTAGGGGAATCAGATGAAAGGGGGTGGATCCAAAATGCATGGCACACTTTTCAGTCTTGTATTTGTAAGCTATTTGAAGACTATGCATCATTACTCTTCCACTTTGCAATTACGCACTACTTTGTGTTGGTCTGTCTTCTAAAGTCCCAGTAGAATATGTTGAAGTTTCTGGTTTTAGTGGATATGAGAAAGTTCAAGTATTAAAAATAGTTTCTCTAGACACTATATGAGATTTAATCTTTGTACTTTGTGAGACTGTTTGACTTTATTATGTTTAATCACCGCAAACTTGTTTTATTCCTTCCTAGTCTCATTTTTTAACTCAGCCTGGAGGTCCTACTTTTTAGGATTTATTTCCCAAATGACTCTACATAAACACACACTTTTTACTCTACTCCAGCAGGCTCTGTCCCAGAAACATCTGTTGACCTGCTTGTTAGCTTGTGGACTTTTTTTCGTTTTTTTTTTTTTTTGTAAGAGCAATGAGAATGGGTAAATCGATGGTCAGCAGGGACGGAAAGCTGCCTTTGACCCTTCTGTGTAGCTGGAGGACAAGGACCGTCAGAACAGGCCAAACCTGTGTCGGCTCTCCAGGTGACAGTGTATTTTAGAAAGGTCAGCAGCAATGGGTCACGTAGACAAAAACACAGACACAAGAAAGAGAGATCAGATGACATGACAGGTGTGCTCCCAGTAAAGTTGCTTTTGTGATTTAGGGTTTTGTTAGTTTTACTAAGATGACATCAGTACTCTAAGCCCAGTGTCACTAGCCAGGCCATATCTAATGCCATATACTGAGTTTTTATAAGCAAACACTTACTCTTTAATAATACATTTTGTAGAAGTGAGAAGGGATGCTAATCTGCTGCTTCAAAACAGTTGAATCATCGTTAGTAGCAGATCAATGAGTTGCTTTGTTTTGTGTTTGGTCCGATCAACTCAGACACAAAGATTCATGAACCTGCTGTTGTTGGCAAAAAGGTAGAAGCGATGGAAGTAAATGAAAACCAAAAAGAAAACACAGATTCATCTTTTCATTCAAAGGTTAGATTTGAGTGTTAGTACATTATTAAGCACATATTACATGTGTCTCTAACTTTATCGCCTTGTTTTACCAGGAAGCTCTGATTGGTGATCAGCAGATTGAATACAGAAAAATCTGTTATCCTTTTATTTACTAAATGTTAAACAACTAGTATTTATACATCAACGTCTGCATGGATTTTGATGTTTTTTGAAATTGTGTTGCTTAAATTTGTGTTTAATAAAAATCAGATAAAGTTTTGGGGCATATCTTTTGATGCATAAAATAAGTAATCTAATAATTTCTTTATTTTCTTGTTAAATTAAAATTTTACTCATCAAAGAACCTGGAGCATTCTTTTCCGTTTTATTGTACTTTTATAAAACGAAGAAGAAGAAACAAATAAAAATCAAGCTTGACATCTCGGGCCTAAAACAAGAAGTTAGTGGCATCTTGATTGTTATATTTAGATTTTTTTTTAAACATTTGCATCATTCTATGTATTTTGAAGTTTTGTCTTTAAACTACAGCTAAACGTTTACATGTATATACTTGTGATGTAGTGCTGTTTTTTTTTTTATTTTTCAGCTTTTATGTTTAGCTTAACCAAGGTTTACTTGGCTAAGCTAATGTAGTGAAATAAAAATGAATGAGGGGATAAGGATGATCACCACTGCCGTGGCCAACTACGCGGGTGAAGGTTGTGTGCTCCAGTGTGAAACAAGGAACTGCGTGTGCGACTGGTGTGATGCTTATCAGTGAATGAGGGCAGGTTGGGGCTTGTATGTGTGTGAGTATGAGTAAAAATGTGTGTCCTACTTTTTGTAGATGAAGGAGAAAGATTCCTGAGAGGTGAAAATGAGGAAATGCATTGTTGAATGGGATCATTTATAAGACAGGAACTTGACAGGTCTATATCCGTAGTTACTTGTCACAACAACAATGTTTGGCATGGCTGTTGAGAACGATTTAAACCCGGCTTGGGATAATGTCGTGTATGTTCCTTAACCTCCCCTCTTTTTGTTTTTTTCTGTTAGTTAATGCATCGATGATGGGTTTGAGCAGAACCATTTTTAACACATTTCTGTCTACTTTTTTGATGCTTGCACATTCATAACCATGCCAGGACCCAGTTGATCAGCATCTTAGCTTGTATTTGAGTGTACTGTGAAAATCTAACGATGTGGCAAACATGGCCAGTTTGCTACTACTATTACAAAACCGATCATTGGATATGCTCTTAACTTCTACCAGACATTATGAAACCACATAAATACTGTAAATATGTTCTGGCATTGTTGTCCATTCATGGTAAAACAGTTTCTTGCACAGACCCATCTGCTGTTCCAAGATTAGTTCAACTCTAAACCACACAAGCAAACATATCTCTGTTTTAGAGATTATACCTTCAGTATTCACATCTGAACTTTTTTTCATCTCCAAAGCCCTTCGATTAGTCTATGAAACGACATTGCATTAATCAGGATTACTCAGCAGCAGCAAGGTTTACTTGGCAGATTATCCCACGTTCCTCCTTAATCATGACACAGCCGTCTGTGTTAGTGTGAGCCCTCCTCGTAGATCTACATCTACTGTCTGGAGCAGGCCGAGCTTCTGCCCCATGAGGCGCCGGTTTTTAGACTGTTCTAGTTTTACAGAACTGAGTGTAGGAGGAGCCTCACGGACACAGACTGGGGCGAGCGGGGGAGAAATGGGCTGTAAAATAAGCTCTGTTTATCCTCTGATGCGACTTGGTACGGTGAGTTACAGAGAGGAAATTTGCAATGCTATTGCACAGTCTCTTGCTTGCATATACTTAAAGTAGAACTGGGTTAGAGCCTTTTAACCTACTTATAGTTGGAATAACATTTTTTTTAGGATTTTTTTTTTGGAGGAAAGAGGGCAAGATTTGAGAAGTCTGATGTAATTCGGTGAACTCTGACCATGCACCTGCTCTGATCCTATCACGATTTTGTCCAGATTCCTTTAAAAAAAAAAAACAAAAAAAAAACTTTTTATCACTTTTCTTTCACAAATCTCCTTGTTTTGATAAATGGCCAGAATGGGCTGTAAAAAGAAAAGCCTTTCTTCAAGTTGGGAGTCCTATCAGCACAGAGGAAGGAAACGGATAGGAAATGAGAAAGGAAGGATGTGTCTTACAAGAGAGTGTTTGAATTCAGCTGGTCTGTTTCTTGTTTTTACTCATCTGCAGCTGCGCTCTCAGGCCTTTGCCAGCAGTGGTTTAAAAATAAGAGTCCTTTGACTTATGTCTCTGGATTTCAAGAAGTTGTGTTTAAGTGCTTGCCACATCAAGACTTCCTTCTTCTACCTACTTAGACTTCCCTCCCATGCTCATGATGGCTCATCATGTTTGTTTTCCAGAATGTGTTCTGTGTTGTTTATTGCCATATGTCTGTGTGTCAGGCTCAGGTGGCATTCCTGCAGGGTGAAAGGAAAGGCCAGGAGAACATGAAACAAGACCTAGTGAGGCGGATCAAAATGTTGGAGTATGCCCTCAAACAAGAAAGGTGAAGTACAAGACAGTAAAGTGATCTTTTTGTCCTCAGTAACCTTTACCAAAGGTTTTACATTTTGTAGATGTTGTGATCTAGTTAGGATGGATGTCTGTCTTCTTTAACGTTGATCTTGTGGGGTTTTTTTTTTTTTTTTTGCTTCCAGGGCTAAGCACCAGAAGCTGAAATCTGGAAACGACCAGAGTCCTGGAGACAAGAAGCCTGAGATGGAGGCAGATCAGCGTATGTTTTTAATTTTTTCTAATCCAGTTAATCATGTGGATGTATTACGTGATGTACGTCATGCCTTCATTTCCTTAGTTCCCAATGGACCAGGTGAGACTGACTCCGAGCCACCCAATCAAATGTCATGGAAAGAGGGTCGTCAACTACTACGCAAGTACGCCATGCTTTTCACGTCAATGATTCAAGAACCTTTTTTTCCAGGAACCGTCCTGAGAGTTTTGCCCCTGTAACGCAGGTACCTTGAGGAAGTCGGCTATTCAGACACCATCTTGGACATGCGCTCTAAACGCGTGCGCTCCCTGCTGGGGCGGAGCAGCCCGGAGGCCAACGGGCCCCCATCGAGCGACAGCTGTCCGGATCCAGAACCCCGAGCGGCTGGAGACTCTTTGTTGGTCAGACAAATAGAAGAACAAATTAAAAAGTGAGACATTTTTACTGCTGCAACTTGCAGTCATAGTAGTGAGGCTCTGTGAGTTCTAATCGTGATTTTGGATGGCTCATGCAAATTTGTAATAGGAACAAGAGAAAGAGGTCAAAACAGTATTTAAAATAAAGTAACAATAAAATACCTTGACCTAGACAAAAGAAAATCTGGCCTACTCATCATGTAGTTGTCTTTGCTTAAAAGTCGTAGCTTAAAAAGTATCAAAAATTTTCATTTTGTTTGAAATGAGTCTTAATATTCCTAATCTGAACGGCATTTTGAATTATGGTGACTAAAAAGTTCCTATGCAGTATTGAAGAGTCTGAAAAAATATAGTGTTAACTTTTTAGTTTGGCAAAGAAGGAAAGTTGAGTATGAAAAATGTTAGATTTTTTCCAGACTTTTTTCCTTCTTTCATTGTTTACAGTTTTTATAAAGTGTCCCAGCTCTTGCCTAATAATGCTTTATAAATGCAGTGATTTTACAATGATTTGTATTAAAATTAAATTTTTTTACCTTTCATACAACCCTTCAAACTGTAATTTAACATTTGGCCTATCAATATTGTTGGTTTTGATCTCCTGACTAAAATTAGCACTCATTCAGAAATAAAAAGAGGGGCATTTTATTAACTGCTTTTTTTTCTTTAGATAACTGTGTATTGAAATTGTGTTTTGCTTTATACACAGGGTTTAAAATGCCAAAAAAAGAGGTGAAACAGTAAACGTGGGGAATTTTTACAAAAATAGAGATAAACATGCTGAAGTTCTGCTTTTGGTAAAGGCACAGTGTATTATATTCCTCAAGTTATATTTAGATATAGAGAGCTAATGTTTGATCAGACCCCACAAAAAAGTACATTTGTGTAAAGAGCAAGTAGCCAAAAGTGATTTAAGACACGCTATAGAGTAGGTGGAAAAAATGCTTTAATTCCATTATTTTGCATGAAAATTTGAGGGTCAGGATGGAATTTCTTTGAATTGCGACGTAAAGTGAAGCAAATGTAGAGGACCACTAAGAGACCATCATAAGGACCTGAAAGAATTTTGCGTCTTGAGATAAATATAAACTCATCGCAACATTACAAATGCTGTGTAAATGCCAAACAAAATAGTTTTTACATAATTGTTTTATCTTCTCACAGTGTTGAGCTGTGTGAAAATGTAACTCTCTGTATGTTTTAACAGGAATGCAGGCAAAGAAAGCTCCAAGGAGAGCGTCGGCAGCTCGGTGCTCGATAAGATCCCCTTCCTTCCCGGTTGCGAGGATGACGATGAAGAAGACAGTGACGAGGAAGATGACTTCCAACCCATGACCACGGATTGCATCGACGGTCCACGCAAAATCAAAAAGCCCCGTGTAAAGGTGAGAGTAGTGAGTTGAGCCTGATGAGATGTCACAAACAACAAGCTGCTCGTCACACCAACTGCATCTCTGTTTTTGTTTTTTTGTTTTTCTGCTATCCAGATAACTTCAGAGCCCATGACTACAGATCTGGACCCGGAGGATGAGGAGGATGAGGACGACTCAGAAGACGCCCTGAATGAATTTGACTTTCTGGGCTCGGGGGAGGATGGGGAGGGGGCGGGAGAGGCCCGGATCTCGGGCGATGGACGGGAGATAGGTACGCCGCTAAAGTAGTTGTCAGCACTGCCAGGATCACTGCCGACTGTCTTCTCTGCCTCCACTCGCTCACCTTTTTACCTCCTACGTCCTGTTGTGTCTTGGCATCTTTTCTCGTCAATAAAACCGACCTCTTTTTTCCCAACCGCCTGTCTCTCTGTCCTGTTTCACAGTCTTTAGATCTGTGTGGCTGCCATCTTTTGTCTTGTATATTGTGCAGCTTGAAAAGGTGATCACGCATGCTGCCTTCACTGGTCATGTGCTCACATTTCATTCCTTGAAACCATAAATACACCATGTAGATGTTTCACCCATGAAAGTGGATGTAAAGTAGTTGAGGGTCTTATATTTATATTTAAGGTATGTAGTGTGTCTTTTTTTTTCCGCTTTTCTTCTCCTTTCATTTGTTTCATCTGCTGGCCTCGCCATCGTTTCTCCGCCTCTCGGAACTGACTGGATGTTTTCTCTCTCCTTCTTCTCGCCGGGTTCAGAAAACCGCAGGAACAAGCTGCAAGGCATGATGTCGGACTTCCCACCTAAACCATCTCCGCCCCCATCTGTATCGGGACAGGCTCGCTCCGGGGAAGGTGAGGTTTTTTTCTAATACGCTCATCAAAAAGGAAAAAAAATAAAATAAAATCCACACCTGAGTTATTTCACCAGTGTACTCCCACACACAAACGGTTGTAGCTTGGACACTGAAATTCAAGCTTAATTTGCTCAGTTTTAAAGCTTGTGTTAGAAGACTACGCCTACACCTGTGAATGTTATCTTTGGTACACTGTGTGGGAGTAATGCACCCAGAATAAAAGAGCACAGCTTTCTAAAGTTCTTCACTGTGGAGAACTTGCAGCATTTATAAAGCCACGTTTTTTGTTAATACAATGAGAGGTAACATGCTTTTCCACGTTCGACCTGCAGGTGGTGCCCTAGGATTCTCCTCTGATGTCTTTATTATGGACGCTGTTGGAGGAGGCGACATGAACCTGGGTGAACTGGCGGATCTCACCGTCGCCAACGACAATGAACTCTCCATCGATGTAAATACACATCTGACCCGGTCAACCCTCTGTTCAGCATGTGAAGCAGCACATAACTCAATAATAACGCGTGCCTTACTGTCATTTTGCGCCCCACCAGATGCAGGACAACAGAGAGGAGTTCAAGAAGACCTGGAATCCTCGTTTCACGCTGCGCAGCCACTTTGACGCCATCCGGGCGTTGACGTTCCACCCCAGCCAAGCAGTGCTGCTCACGGCGTCTGAGGACGGCACGCTAAAGCTGTGGAACCTCAACAAGGCCATGCACTCAAAAAAGTAAGAGAACGAAATACAGTGACTTGCAAAGGGTTGCACTTCACTTTGATTCTACAAGCTTTGTCGTGCTACAGCGAAATTTTAAGAGATATGCCAAGAAAAATGTGGTGCGTAATTATAAAGTGGAATATGAAGCACTTTGTTTTTCATAAATGAAAGCCTGAATTATTTAGCTTCCCTTAGCTTTGCTTATCCAGCTCTCCTATAAAACCAGATTTGCTTAGTGCATGACTAGCAGCTCCTCCAGAGTTGGACGTCTTCGCTCTTTTACTGATTATGCTCTGTGGCCTTCACACAACAGCTGGATTTACACTGGGATTAGGCTACACACAGGTGGGGTCTATTTACTAGTTGGTTTATTTCTGAAGGCAAATTATTCATTTACTTAGGATAATTAGAGTTAAAGACCCAAATTTCTTTTTCCACATTGTTTGCAAAAACTTTTGAGCGCCATTTACCTTCCATTTAACAATTATACGTTCCTGTGATCTGTCACATAAAACCCTAGTAGAATCACTGAAGTTTGAGGTTGTAGTATGACAAAATGTGAAAAGGTTTAATATGTATAAATACTTTCTCAAAAAGAGCTGAGACTTTGAGGTATAAAGCACGTATAACAAGTTGTATCCCTCTTCAGGAATGCAGCTTTGGACGTTGAGCCCATCTACACCTTCAGGGCACATAGGTGAGTTCAGTCTCTGATGTGTAAAAATTAGTGATACTGTTTTTCACCTGAAAACAAGCCACTGCCATCTGTCTGTGTTTTTATAGTGGAGCGGTGCTGTCGCTGACCATGAGTGAGGACGGAGAGTCCTGCTACAGCGGAGGTTTGGATGGAAGCGTCAGATGTTGGAAGATGCCCGACCTCAATGTAGATCCTTATGATAACTACGGTGAGACGTCACAGTTTGCTCAGCTTCCTGGGACTCCGTTGGCCATAAAGCACATCCAGGGCTCCTACACTGTGTTTTCATTTTTCACATCTGCATAAGTAGGTTGAAAAATGGAACTTGAATCTGAAAGACAGTGTTGAGCTTTATTGCTTAATCCATCATCTGTATTGTGCACAGAAGTTCAGAATGCTATAAAGCTGCAACAAATTTTGAGCATTTTGAAATTAAAATTTTGTTAACGGAGACATTTAAAAATTAGGGAGCAAATTAAATGAGATTAAAAGGAGTTGTCTTACAGACTACAAACTGCTTTTTTTTTTTTTGTAAGTAGCAAAAACCTGACACCTGCTGTCCATTTAGGAGAATGAATGGACAGCAGGTCCATTCATTAGTGCGTACTAGATTGTTTTTCATGTTGTATATAAATTATGGGCTGATCAGCACTCTGGCTGAAGCATAAAGGAAAAAAGGCTGACTGTAATTTTATTTTTGGAAAGTTGTTAAATAATGTTAAAAAAAACAGATAATTTTTCAACTTCTATAATCGCCTGTGGATTATTATTTATAAGGTTAATTAAAAAAACTAAATCTAGGGAGAAAAAAAATCTTCATGTTGAATTTCATTTAGTTCTCCCTGCTGCCTGCTACACTATTTTACACATGCATATAAAACTAGAGTTCACAAACATCTAACATCTACCTGTTTATGCTCACATTTCAAAGATGACTTAAAACATAGTTTACAAAATCTTAAAAATTTGCTGTTATCCTCACGTCAAGCATGCGTTTTAAGTTTTAATGAGCTGCGGCTCTCCCTTCAGATTCTGGCATTCAGAGCAGCGTGCTGGACGGCCACGAGGACAGCGTTTGGGGTCTAACGTATTCGTCGGTTCACCATCGTCTCGCTTCCTGCTCAGCTGATGGCACGATCCGCCTGTGGGACCCTCAGAACTCATCTCCCTGCATGTCCGTCTTCAACAAGGAGAGAGGTAGAGATCACCTTTTGGAGGTTGAAAAGAGTCAAGCAACTTAAAAGCAGCAAATTGCATTTATTTTTAAAATGCGTAATGAGTAATGTGACAAGTAACCATAACGTTCAAAACAGACAAGCAGAGGAAATGGTGTTGCTGTGAGTTTGTTTTCTGCCACAAGACAAGGGGAAATAGAATGGGTTTAGCTGACAAAGCAACAAAACATTGCAAAATTGTATCTTAAAAGAGCAGAAAACTACTGATTTGTTCTAAAAAGTAGCATTCCTTTAGTTTTGTTATTACGTCTTGCCATTTTTTGTGTTTATAAAACATAAGTTTATCACAATAAATTAAAATATCATCAAAAGTTTTATTTTTCATTGTATTTCATTTCAAAAATGGAAACTTGTATATTTTTAAAATGTATTACACTGTGGGCTCTATTTCAAGTTTTTCTTAATATTAATTTGGCTTACTGCAAGAGACAAACCCAAATGTTGTTTCTCAGAAAACTAGCACTGTTTCCTGTGCACTTTTTCATTCCACTTGATTTCCCACTGTGTATTTTTGTGTGGTTTTATTTTTGAAAAAATTGTCTTGCCTGTATTTTCAGAGCACGGAACCCCGACTTCTGTGGCCTTTGTGACCACTGACCCCAACCAGGTGGTGGTGTCGTTCGACAGCGGTGAGACGCTGCTCTATGACCTCAACACGGAGCAGAGCATCACCGCGCTAGAGACGCAAACGAAAGATGGTACGTTCGCGGGATCTGTATCTCTAATTTGTCACTACAAACAACCTTTTCCTGCTGCCTCAAGAACAAACAATTAGCTAAATACATGAGCCATTTGAATGTATGTTTTCCTTGCAGGCAGTGAACTAATCAATCGTGTCGTCAGTCACCCAAATGAACCCGTTTCCATTACTGCACATGAGAACCGCACCATCCGCTTCATGGACAACAAGACTGGTACCTGCTTGATATCTTCTGTTGTTGCTCCCTGAGTACAACCTAGATGTTCTGGAGACGAAGATTAATCCCAGTCTGTTGATGTGTTTGTGCAGGTAAAGTTGTCCACTCCATGGTGGCTCACTTGGATGCTGTCACATGCCTCACTACAGACCCTAAAGGCACTTACCTCATCTCTGGAAGTAAGTATTGTCCAGCCTGACTTATTAAGATCTTGACTGAAGAAACTACACTCAAGATAATTTTTAATTATCATCCCATTTTATCACTGACAACCAATTATTATTTCCACTCAAAATGTCTTAAATGATGATTTAAAAATTAACAAAAATGAAGATAATCAGATGGATTATTTTATTTTCATGAGGAAATAAAGTAACCTGTGAAATAAAATAATCGGCATTGCATAAAGCACAATGCACATTGCACAAGACCTGAACACACTTTTTCCACCTTTCACCTGCCCTTTACCTCTTGCAGGCCACGACTGCTCGGTGCGTCTGTGGATGCTGGACAACAGGACGTGCGTGCAGGAAATCACCGCCCACAGGAAGAAGCACGACGAGGCCATTCACGACGTGGCCTTCCACCCTTCCCAGCCCTTCATCGCCAGCGCTGGCGCAGACGCACTTGCCAAGATTTTTGTGTGAATCCACTGTTGCCATTTTGGTAAGATGGAAGGTGTCAACATAGCAATAAAGCAACAAAGCTATTATATACCATGTATATTTCCCAAAATGTTTACAAAGAAAGCTGGAAAAGATCTTGCAATCCAGATTGGGGTTGCTTAGCTTTGGTGTAGCTTTGATAACTGTCATAAAAAAAAAATTCTTGGCCACTAGAAACCCACCACACTTTATGAAAAGCTTTATTGCTGGTATAAATGGTGTTTGTCTTCTTTCTATATTGATTTAAAGAATGTATATAATGGCAAAGATTTTTTGTGTGGAAAAATCTGGTATTTTGTAAGATTTTTAACATTATTTAATCTTTTTTTTATTGATGTTTTATAACTGTTGACATAGCATATGCACTAAAACATGTTCAGATTACATTTGATATGTTGTTAAGGTTGAGAATGTCTAATTTTGTGTATTTATATTAGGATTTAGAAACCAAAGCTCTTTTTTTTTCAAAGATCCCTCTTCTTCAGTTGTGAATGTTAGAGGGTTTTTGCAGGGTATGCTTCATGATTAATGTCCGCAAAATTCCTAAATATAACTTACTAAAATGTTCAAAAGCTCCAATTTTAGTCTAAGCTATAAATTGTTGAATAATAGTTCTTACAGGTCACCTTTTCTTGCTTGTTTTGCTGTTCAGAAACCAAAATAAAAAAAAAGAAAGTGACCGAGAGCCACTTTATCTGCAAGTTCTACTGTTTATGTGAAGTAGATCCATGCAGATGTAGTTTCGGGGAAGCAAATGGCCGTAAAAAGCTGTCAGATAACAGCTGGGAGGCACAAAGGGATGACCTCAAATAAAGTAACTTATTATGTAATCCAACAGCCACTTTACTTTAGCAGACATGAACTCAGTTACTGCAGAAACTGTTGGCAACACTTGATTTACTTCTAAGACTTTCAGCAAGGTTTGTATGTTGTAGAAAAGCCTTTGTGTTCTCCTTGTGATACACATAAGGGGAGAGTTAGTCACCCAGCAGGATGTTGTAAAGTTGTTGTTGTTGCCACAGAAACAATGGCAAGATTGTTTGCCTGCACTTACTGCGCCTTTCAGCTCCTGATGTAGATTTATGATTGCTTTCAGTTCTCTGTGCATCATCAAAACTGCTTGTATACAGGTGCATCTCGACAAATTAAAGTACCATCATCTGTACTTAACTTTTTAGAAAATCAGTTCAAAAAGAAAAACATATTTTATAAATTTCTTACACACAGAACGTATTTAAAATACATACAGTGACATGTCTTTTTTTTATATATTTGTGGCTTAAAAGTGAAAGCTCAGAATTACCCAAGCATTCGATTGATGGCAAACTTTTACACATCTGTTCTCCTTTAAATTGGAAAGTTATTGATGAAGTTATTTTTTTCATCTTAGTGAAGCACTGAATTGGTTTTTCTTGCTCTGGCTGGGTTTTAAATTATTTGACTAATCACAAGTACAAAGCTGCTGCTGCATTTAAAAACCAGATTTAAGCCAATAATTGGCATTAGTCAATTATTGGCCACTTAAGCAGGCATTGTTAATTGGCAGTAAAAGTAGGTGCCAATTCCAGCATGAAAATGAAATCAGCATCTCCTCTAAGCAAGAAGGGCTCTAAAATTAAATTTTAACTTTAATTGTTTTGTATCACGCTTTTTTTCCTTCCACTTAATTTACGAGAAATATGCTTGGACCCGTCCCCCCTTGAACAGACAGCTTATTTAGCAGTTTCCTCTGTGCCTTACCTTTATTCTGCAGAATGTCAGTGACTGCTTTTATTGTTTTCAGTCAATCAATCAGTTAAGTTTATTTGTTTAGCAATAAATAAATGCGAGGTTTGACATTGGCCTGTAATTCTGCAGTAGTAATTTGTCCAGATTATTCTTTTGTATCAGTGTTTTGATAGCTGCTGTTATTAAAGCAGCACTTATAAAAAAAAAAACTTCTTGAGAGGGATGAGTTTACGATTTGAACGAGATCAGTTGCAATGACAGGCAGGATTTTCTTAAAGAAACTTGTGGGTATTATTATAAATGTACAACTGGTAGAATTGCTTAATTGATTTATAATTTCTTCAACTGTTCCCAATAGAGCTTGAGCATTGTTAATGTTTTTTTTTTTTTTTTTTTTTTTTTTTATTGATTTCCACAAAGAACGTTTCCTTGAGTATGTTAGTGTAGAGTAACAGCTTCACGGACGTTCGTATTTGAATTTTCTGACAAACTGATTGTTAGGATTTTATAACAAGTAACTCAGTCATTCAATTTCACAGAGGTAAGCAACTGCAATACATAATTATGTGTTTTGTGAATTTTCACTTTTTGAACTGGATTGCCGACATAGACTTTTCAATGATATTCTAGTTTGCTAAAAAGCATCTGTATGCTCTGAATATGAAAACTGTTGGCACTGAAAAATAGTTCTGAAAATCTGTCTTTGCTCTTTGTGTTTTGTGACCGTCTTTCTGTTTCTGTCTCTTCAGCGTCCTGCAACCACAACTGGGCAAAAAGATGCTGAAGATGACAGCGGACGAATTTCTGTCTCTGTCTTTTCTTCTCTCTTTCTCTCTCTGTCTCTAACTCTCTCTATCACACACACGCAAACACATCCTACTGTCCTGCAGCCCACTGGCTGGGTCATCACCACAGGACATCATCCCCCTGGCCCCTCTTCTACCCCTCATCACAGTTCTCTGATGCCTCAGTGACTTCTTGTAATACTAATCATATCTTGTACTGCTTTTTTACAACTTAAAAAGTTATGGCTGCTCTGTTTTCAAGTAATCATATTTAAAAAAAAAAAACACTTTTCTTCACTACACTCTCCAGCTTGTTTTCGCCCTCTCTCCATTCTGCCTGTGTTTATTAAGACGCACCTTGTGTATACGTTTATGCGCGCTCGCTGCTGACACACTATCCACACTTCACTAGCAGGTTTGCACCGTCACCTGTCCTTTTTGATCTTCAGTTTGAATTTATGAGGAAAGTGTTTCTGGCAGACAAACAATGGGGTTCACAAGAAACACCCGATCCAGGCTCTGCTTTGGAAATGATCTCGCATTCCAAAGGATCCATATAGGCTGTGTTCGGTTCCACAGTTTGGATAGGAGAATGTTTTACCTCGGTTGTGCGTAATATCAGGAGACACTAAGCAGTAAACAAATAGCTTTACTTTTAAATATCTTATCACTTCATCGTGTTTCATTCCTCTGTGTGGCGTCCCGTGATTCTGCGTCTTCTCCTGTGGGTTGCTGTTTAAAGGCAAAAAGATCGCCCCTGAAACAACAGATTCCCACAGTCATGATCCATTTCAAACTGATGCTCTCACACTACATTACACGGCTGAAGACAGAGATTATAGGACCCCAGCTGAAATCAGTAGGCTGTAAAGGTGTGAGCCTGGCCTTTGTGCTCTCGGCAAATGGCACAGATGCTGCCATTTGGTGCTTTTTACTGTACAGTGGAGCGTGTGCGCGTGCGTTGTGTGTTTGTAAATGCACTATTTAAACCATGGTGCTACAAAAAGACCTCATCAGTCTTGATTCAGAATCAGGGACCTGTTTATTGTGTTTCAGTGTGATTGTTGGCACTTTGTATTCTGTTTCTGTTGTGTCATTTCATTAGCCGTGGCTGCGTTTCAGAATTGGCAGTCGCTGTTAATGTTTTGATTGAGGAATGTGAAGAGTTTTGATTGTTTTAGGCCTGATTGATGTGCAGGTCTGATCCTGAGAAGGTCATTTTGAGCTTTCAGAAGAGCTTCATGAAGGCGGTGCCAGTGTCTCGGGGGGAGGGGTTATGGGTTGCTTTGTTGCTGGATTTTAATACTTTAGAAACACCAGAATTCATTCTGCTTTCTGTTGAAGGTGAAAAGATGGGTTCCTTCTTGCTCCAGAGGCATCCTAGGGAAAATGTTAACTTCTGGTTAGAAGTTTGCAAACACTCAGCAAAATTGTCATTTTCTTTTGTGAGATTTTAATGCTTTTTTAACCTTACTTTTTTAGGATGACTTAAAAAAAAAAAACTGGTTTGAGGGCACAAGTTTGCATTTATTGTGGATTTTTCTTTTAACCACACATGATCAAAACAACACAGATAGACTCAAAAACTAAAGTATTGGTAATTTTCCCTTAATAAATAACACTTTTACCACAAGCATTATGCAGTCTATTTCAACTGGACATTTCACTGGACTGTATGTCAATTTGGTTGGTTTCCTGCCATAGACTTGGATTTTAAGCATATCTTATATATTTTCAATACTGTTGAGATGAGGGCCTTTTCAGAAATTTAATATTTGCCAGGGTTAAAAATATATATTGTGGAGTTTGAAAAAAGCCACAATACATTTAAATTTGTGTTCCTACTTTCTCTTTTCTAATTCATTGAAGTTTTATCTTGTATAATAGGTCAGCCCAAGTGAAGAATGGTTGAAATAAGTCATTAAAACGTTCTTCTTGGGGAAAAAGTATTGATGTAAAAAAAGTGTGGGTGTTATTTGACGCTGGTGACACCTGGTATGTCTCGCTGACTTGTTGTTTTGAACGTAACCCAGCGATCCCCTGGGTTTAAACAGTTTCTCTGAAACTCCTCACATCTGTCTCTTCCTTCGCTGCGTTTATACAAATCTCTGCAAATCGTCATCTGGTTCTGAATGTGCTCAATCTGTCGGCATACGTGAGAAGCTGCAACGCGTCAGGTTTAAACTAGCTAAACTAAGATGTTGATAAACGAGGAGAAGATGGAGAACACATGCACTAAAATGGAGTTGTAAAATCATTGCTGGGTCTTTCACGACTTTTAGATAAACCAGATTTCTTGTGGATTATCTAACATCCGGTAAATAAAGTCCTCCAGATTAGATTAGATATGGATATCTAAAAACAAACATATTTATCAGGTTTAGGTGAAATTTGCCTTTTCCCAAGCAGCCCTCAGTTCAAGACCCCTAAAACTTGATATACAGGGTCACAAAATGTTTTTTTTTCTCTTTTGCAATGCTAGAATTAATTATAAATCTGTATATTTTTTGTCCAAACAGGGTGTTGTATAAATGTGTGAGATTAGACAACATGTCACTGCTGTTAGTTTGACATAAATCTGAAAAAACAAAGAAAAAAAAAGATATGCCCCACAGTAGGTCATAATGTTGTGTTCCTATACTTAACTACTATTTACTTCCACCTTGCACTACATCTGAAAGTGAATGCTTAGTTTAGAAATGAGCAGATGGGGGTGCAGGAAGGTTTTGCAGGTGGCTTCGTCGCCTGAGTCGAAACCTCTGTCCCTGAGTTGTTCCTTCTCTCCTCTGAGGGGAGTGAAGACAAATCAGTGACACATTTAGAAAAGAAACCGGAAACAGGCTGTAGATGATGAGTAGATTCACCCATTATGTGCTGTAAATGTCGACCATTTCATTGTTTTTCTTTATTGCATTTCATAAAAAAAAATATGAATATGATTATTAAGATTTAAAAATACTGTAGTATCAGAAGAGAGTCGTTTTTTTCCTTGCTACACATAGAACATACTTGTGAATGATGAGGATGATGTAAAACTTGCAAAAAAAAAAAAAAAAAAAGGCAAAATGGTTAAAAAGCAAAAGAAAAATACTGAAAATATGTTGGGCGGGGATAGGGAAATAATCTGTTACCAGTCAGAGGCCAAGGTAAAGGACTCTCATTTCTTTGTGTTTTTATTTTTTTATTAGCAACTTATCACTGTGTGATATTTTGTACATCATATAAAGCTGTATTCCAACAATTTCCTCTAACTACAAGGGATAAGAGACCTGCTTTTTATTGATTTTGTCTTATATATTTTTGAACTGCATTCTGGCTTGTATCAAAAGACTCTTTTTGTTTACAGGGGTCGCCTGTTGTATGTCATTAAGGAAGAAAAGATGAAAAATTAAAATTTTGTACAGTGAAATAACAACAGTCTCTGTGTGTTATACAGAATGTTATACAGAATGTTAATTTAGACCTGAAAAGCCTTAAATAGGCCAAGATTCCTCACACAAGTTCTTAAATTAGTTATTTACCTCGTACACTGTTTGATCATTCATTGCTTCTTGTATTTATTAATTTAATTTGTCATCCTGATAAAAAAAAAAAAAAAGTTTGGCTACACTTATTTGTTGAAAAAAAGTTGATGCAGGACAGTAAACAACTTTGGTAAAAAGGAATTTAAAGCAGAACCATGACTGAGAACAATGAGAAAACAGATCTTAGACTAAATTTATTTAGGAACTACAAAGAAAACTAGATTTATAGTCCTTTTGT
This sequence comes from Girardinus metallicus, assembly GCA_903067095.1. NCBI lineage: Eukaryota > Metazoa > Chordata > Actinopteri > Cyprinodontiformes > Poeciliidae > Girardinus > Girardinus metallicus. Next base: position 22,369 of record CAEGAE010075851.1, read on the forward strand.
AGACATTTGTAAACAAGAGAAAGTTCCAAGATGATCAAGTTATTCATTTCTCTCATTACTTTTCCAAGGCATGAAAGAATAACCAAACTTAACACTGGTTCAGATGTCAAGAGACATTCATTGCAGGAACGGCCGAGGCTCAAGCCTGACATGCCGTGAAGTTTGCATCGACTGAAAGTGCGCTAAAAGGTAAGAAGGGTGAAAGGAATTAAAACGTGAATAAATAGGTTCTATTGAGCACATAAAAATGAAATTGAGACTTGAGAAAACTACCCATTGTTCAGCATCATGCTTAACTGGGGCTGTTTAGCCGCCAGTTGTACTGATGATGTATTGCAGGAACCGGATGGAGTCTTAAAGAAGGACCACCTCCCAATTCTTTTATCTCACCTCAGATCTACAGCTGAAACTTGAAAACAATAAAACATGTTTAGCCATGGATGAGGTGAACTAATGTTAATTTATTACCTTAATCCCTCCAGGAATGGCTTTCCCAAAGCACTTACCTCAAAACTATTACAGGAAAGTCAAGGACTGGTTATAACTGAGTCCATTCCTGGAAAACAACATATTTGAAAGAAGTCCAACAAGTTCTTTCGTTTTTCCAAGAAGAGTCATCAAATATCTAGCTAGAATCACACCAGAAACAAGTTAAAGGCTACAGAAAGCATTCAACTGGAGAAAAACATGCTGAGGCACATTTAATATACGTTTAAAATAAAGTGTGAGAACACACCTGCATGCTCTCAACAACTAGTCAGAATTTAGCTCTACATGCTCATTCTTACCTGATGTTGTTAGTAACATGCACAGATGGACATAATGTGTTTTATATGCAGTTTAAATGTTTAAATATATCCTCCAACCGCACAAAACGGTGCCCTCTAGTGGTGAACGGAAGAAATAGTACATGATCACATGTAGCAGCTGTCACATTGAGGTCTTCTATCACAAAACCACCTTAACAGTATTTTGTTTTGTTCCATGTTTCTTAATAGAACTGAAAGCTTGAACACGGGAACAATATTATAAATTAATCAAATGGCTCTGAGAAGGAAAATATGTTGCTGTTTTAACACCTGATGCTTTTGTATGTCCCAAATTACAAAACTTCTGGTAGATGAGTAGATAACCATTGAGAAGTCGTCACCATGGTAATAACTGCTCACCAAGCCTCGTTTCTGCTCTTCTATTTACCCCCAACCCATCACCTTCCAGCGTTTCCTGCCCACTGAGATTGTTCTAATGAAATCTCACAACAAATTAGGATGTAAACAACTCTGCAGGCAGGCGTGGTACTGCTGTTACGGTCTGTGAAAGGTGCGTCTGATCAACAAACAAAAGACAAAGACGACATCACGGAGGTGGAAGAGGCACAGGAACACAACTTTGCGAAGGGACAGAAAGTGGCTATTGAAGTTGGGAGCAGGATGAGGAAGTGATGGGGAGGGTGTTTGAGCGTGGAGCTGCCCCCTCGCCTCAGGCGGTGTAAGAGGATCTATGCTGACCTCGTCTGAGGGACGGCGCAAGCAAGGCAAATAACCCTAAACCGTGGAAGGAGAGAGAAAGAGGGAAGGGAGGGGAAGGAGGGGAAATGTTGAGAGGTTAGAGTCAGAAGGTGGAACTTACTGGAAGTTTATTGGCTTCAGGTTGTGTCAGTCACGTTACTTCCTTCTTTGCGGTGGTGAGAGGGCAGGAGGAAGGGCAGGAGGGAGGTACCCTCACATCAGCCAGCTCTGTCTCTCTGCTTTTTCACACAAAAAGAAGCCTGCACTTGGGTTTGAAAGTGAAACAGGGCAAGACTTGTAAAAGGAGTGCAGCCTCTTGGCCTTTTTCATTCTCACGGTTTCCTGTTCAAGGAAGCCATTTTGTTACTCAGCCCTGGAGCAGATCACTTATACAAAGTTTGCCATTGTTTTTTCTCTCTCCCCTGCTCTCACCCACGGCTGGGGGAGTTTCACGGCTTGGTTTGGACTTTCTACTCTGCAGAGCAACATCTTTGGAGCAAGCCGAGCTGAAGGAGGAAGGTGGAGGTGGAACAACAGCAATGGTGGGAGGGGGGGGGCAGATCTTTCTCCCTTTCGGTGAGTCTTTTTCTCATGCTTGTCATGCTTGAAGAATGACAGGAGTCAGACGACGTGAAACAAGCGCCTGAAAGGACGTGAAACTGCTTCCTGGATAAGAATTTCTTCCTCGCTCCTCTGGAGGGAGGCAGACTAACGACTCAGGGGGGAACAGGGACTCTCTGCTCAGTGTGTGGATACTTGTATTTCCTCTCTCCCAACAGGACAGTTTGAATGAGTGTGACTTTTCACAGAATCCCCTCCACTTCACCAGGGTGAAGTGTCTCTGTGTATGCTTAGAGCTTCAGCCAGTGGACTCTGAATGGCTAACGCGAGCTCCTGCATGCCCTCAGGGGCAATGTCCCAGGTCTTCTTCCCCCCAGCAGGGGCCTCCCCACCTGGCTCAGTAGTGATGCAGACGGGGCCCCCCATATCCATGCCATCTATGCCTCCTCAGGCTCATTTTCCAATGGTGGACCCGACAGCAGGACACGTTGGGATGACAATTCCCTCAATGATTTGCAATCCAGATGGGGTGTCCTTCATCATCCAAATTGGTCTGACCAGGGAATCTGTCCTGCTGCCCCAGACTGCTGACCTAGCGTATGTGAAGCAAGTGGCCTGCTCCATTGTTGACACCAAGGTAAGACATGGGAACACCGGAGAGGGGAAGTTTGCATGTGAAACGACTAAATGCGTATGGTTTATTGATGTGCGAAAATCAGATTCATGAGTGAAAATTTGATTCGTTTTTTTCTTTTCACTGACATTTTTAAAATAACAAAAAGTAAAGGGATGTACAAAAGTCTGAATAATGATAGCAATTCATACATTTCTTCTGCAAGGAAGAAAACTCTGCATCCGTGGTGGGTTTATGAAGCAGGCAGAGCGGGCGTTTGTCGGGTTTCATCCAGCTGTTTACCCATGGGGCCACACATGTGCTGCACAGGAAGTCGCTGTTTATAGGAACACAGCAAAATCACTTTATGTAAACTGCCTCCTCATTACAAAAATTGATCCACAGGTGCTTCTCAATACATTAGAATATTGTCGAAAGTTATTCTACATCAGTAATCATTAAAAAAAAAAAAAAAAATTAAACCTTGATGTTATTTTTATGGGAGCATTTCACTTTAAGGATTTTGAATACAAAAATATCCCATTGAAAAAACACAGCATGTCCATGTACTGTACAGTAAATGCATTGGGCACCAGGTTGGGGTCTCTTTTGCAGGAATTACTGCTTAAATGTGGTGTGACATGGAGGTGATTAGCTTCTGTTGTTTCTGGTTCAGGGCTGGCTTAAGGCAAGGAATGGGACAGCTGTTGCCGCTACCTGGATTAAGTATAAATGTGGTGGCTCTGGAAGCTCCTGCTCCAGCTGTAGTTTAAGTCTGGTGAATCTCCCTCAAATGCTGAATGGTTTTTACTTCACAATTCTCTCAAAACTGTAACGACCCTTGTTGTGTTTCCATCCTCACCTTTTCCCTCCACTCAACTTTCTGTTAATATGCAAAGATCCAGCCTTCTGTAAGCAGCTAGCTTCTGTAGCCATGCCCTTCTAAAGGAAGGAGTCAAGGACTACAGACCCATTCAATAAATTGAAAATTTACTTTGGAACCTCAGAAACGCAAATTAATTACATAATGACATGTCTGAAAGCTTTTATTTCTGTTAAGATGTTTTCCCACTTACAAGTACTAAAAATAAGAAATGTAAAATTTCAAACAGTACATTAAGCCATTAGAATAAACATATTTAAAACAGAAACATGGACTTAACAAAAAGTGTGTTTAATGCCTGCTTAAAGGTTGTTATTTTTAACAGGAATTTTTGATCTGACAAGCGGGCCTCATTTGAACGCATATTCTAATTTATTGAGCATGACTGTATGGGCCAGACAGCTTTGAAAGTCAGCAAGCAGTCTTCCCCATCATTGTGTGGTCTTTGTGTGGAAACGAGGTAAAGTTTTGTTATTTATTCGTGGTATGTATTAATAAAATTTTCCAGGAATCTTAATTTTGGGGTTTAATCAACCTCGGAATCATAGTCCTCAAAATGAATGGTCTGTGTGTAAATTAACTTCAGACTAATCGTTGTACGTCGAAAGAAGGTCAAAGTTCTCTTTTTGGAAGCATTATTTGTGGCTTGTTGGTTTTCTGAAGGTGTGGACTGGTTTCTTATAATGAGTTTATTATGGTTTTCCACTCCTGAAGCTGAAGGGAAAAAAATCCCTTTTACTTTGTGCACTTTGCATTTCAAGCCACATCAAGCTTCAGTCATTTAGTTTTTCCAGTCAGTTATTCCAGATGTCGGAGGATATCCCGTCGTTCTCTGATTTAGTGTAAATATTTTAACAACAAATGATTAAATTATTAGACAACATTGGGAGGTTTTTCATAATAGTAATTTGAATGTTTTGTGGATATAAAGTGACGTTTCCAAACCTTTGAAACCTTTTTGTTTTGGCGGTGATGCACCATTACCACATGTCAACCATGGCGGTGGTAGCATAATGCTGAGGGTCACTTGCAAAGCGAATGGAGGAGTGAAGACGCAGGAGGAACCCCACAGCATTCTGCTTCATCTCAAATAAACAACCAGATATTTAAAACTTCTGCAAAATTGTGCGTATTGAACAGAAAACCAATTCCCACATCAAAGCTGATTTTGAAAGAGAGAAAGCAGGCTAAGGTTACAAAGAGGTTTAAAGATATTAAAAAAAACATGTGCACTATGCTTAAGGGCCCACCTTTTACCAGGCAATCATCTACTGCAAATGAACTCTGATTTTGTGGTCCATTGATGAAATGCCAGAGCTCCTTGTCCTTGCTCATGCACTTTATTAAAATGACATGCATTATTTTTCATTTACTTGGAAACTCAAAACATCACAACACCGACGCAGAGGCAAGAGTTGGCAATGACATCCTCTGTGCAACAGGAAACAATGTGTGTTATTGAAAATCTGCTCTTTATTTAAGAGATGGCGGCAAACCGTTTCCAGCACGTATAAAGTTGGAAGGCTCAACATTTAATATCAGTTTTAATCCATCGCTCGGGCTGGCAGGTGACAATCAGCTGATTACCAAGAGCTCGCTAAGAGAAGCTCTGTTAAGCTTACAGCAAGTGTGCATTTTCCAGGAAGCAGTGGCAGTTCTCTCCAACCAGCATTAGCCACTGTGCTAATCAGTTATTTTGTTTCTCTGCAGCAGGCTTTGTTCTAGCTTGCAGTGTCAGTATTTCCCTGTCATGCACCTGCATGTTCCTCCGCCTATGGTTAACACTTCTAAATATACAGCTGCACATTGCATTGTGTTGTGTTATGTTATGTCCAGCTCACTTCAGCTTCAGTCTTCCTCTTTTTTTGCATTTCCCCTGCACATATGTTTCAATAAATTACTGGTTCTCTCCACCTAATTCCCTTTTTTAAGTATTATCAGACAAAAATCTATTTTTCAAAAGTCCAATACTCTGTAGTCACAAGTTCACTTTTTACAAATGCGTGCAAATTAGCAGGTATTTGTGAAGTGGAGGGAAAATAAAAATCTGGACAGTATGACATACAAAAATAACGTTTTGTTAGAATGGCCCAGTCAAAGTCTAGAGCCTAATCCAGTGAAGAAAAGATGCAGTTAATATACATTTACTGTGACAAGAAGAGGGTGCAAAAAAGTTAGTCTACAGGTGGAAATAAGTCTTGTAGCTGGACCTGCAGTGAAAGAGATTTCTATATAGCATTGACTCAGAGAGGCTGAATACAGATCTACGCCAACATGTCCCCCCCCACATCAAAATTAAGCACTTTTGTTTGGTGCTGGTTGATGATATACAATCCTACCCCAAAATCTGTTTGTTTGTTGAAGCATAGCAAAATGCGTAAAGGTTCAAGCACCCGTGAACATTTTTTTATTAAGAGGTCAGCAAAATTGAAGATCGTTTTAAACTTAAAACCAAAATCATTTAGTTTTCTATTTCAGTTTTTGCATATTTTTATGGAATATCTGAATACAATTTCCACAACACAGGCACTGTTGAAATGACTGCAAACTATGTGCTCTTTCATTTTTCAGTTTAAGGGTTAGTGTTTTGAACACAGTCAGGGACTCAATTAAAAATTATATATATATATATATATATAAAAGTTGCTCTAGAGAGGAACAACGACAAAAAAACTGTTACTTTCATTCAATTTCCATGGGGAATTAGAGCTATAACATGAACTGCTGTCAAGGCGCATAGGAGCTTGTAGGCATCACTGCAGTGGGAGTAGTGAAGTATGAAAACTATGGTGTTGGATGACTTTGTGTGGTCCTACTTCAGCAGCTCCACACCATGACAAACTGCTGTCAGGAACAGATGTAACCACAAAGAGCAGGAAGTAAGTAGGTGGGGGTCAAGAACATGATTGACCCTGCTGTGCGGTCACATTGGGGCTGATAAGTTACCAGCTTTAACAGGGTAAAGTTTATCTGCACAGCCCCTGATAACGAATTGGTATCTGACAATCATGCCCCGGTCAAGCAGAGCCTCAATCATAGTGATAAATGTGTAGGTAAATAAATTTACTGGTGGTTCTCAGGGAAAGCCCCTCCGAAAGTGATTAGAAATTTCTACGCAATCCCAAACTGATGACAAAATAACCCAGAATGATGGTAGAGTACGGACCCTGCTCACAATGTGGTTTCTTGAAACCTCTTTGAACAACCAAAAAAGCAACCGAGCAGAAAAGCAAGTCTGGGTTTATTTACTGCCGTGCTGATGGTTGGTCAGGTGTGGTGTCTTATGATTAATCAACGGGCATCAGGGGGTTGAGGAAGGCGGCAAGCTCACAGCAACACACACAAACACACTCACAGCTTAGCAGCTTCCCTGGCAGATCAAGCAGTCATGAAAGAAAGTAAACACATGAAGAAAAGCACCGTACGTGTTGCATCTGCATCAAAATAATGAGAAATGTTAAATATTTCAGTACAAAAAAAAAAATACAGTTAAAGATAATAACTTTTTTTTAACATTCATATGCCTGATTACTAGCTGGGCAACATTTGTCAGTCATAAAAATCTGCATTTCTTAGCAGTTGTCTTGCTTCCATTAAAGCTGTTAAAAGACAATGCTGTCAGCTGTATTTTGTTTTTATTGTTTACATAAAGACTCTTTTTCTTTATGTTCTTTTTGGCAATTGATTTAATTGCCAAAAAGAATTTTGCAGTGCAGTGATAACAAATGAGATTATTGTGAAACTTACAACACTGACGCAGATCACTCATAGCTGTGCCGGTAAAACACATTACGCTGTCATAGTCAGTTCTTGCATGACTTTGGGCTCAACAAACAGGTTCCCTAAGCAACATTGCCTTAGGTCTCTGCTGCATCTCTTAATATTAACCACAAGCAAGGCTGGTGTTTTACTTCATATGGAAAATATTTTCTCACCAAGCGCACAAATGTCATGGTGTTTGAGTGGAAAGTTGTGACCCAGGACATATTTTACCTTCAAACTGACTTAAAATGCAGAATATACAATTCTGTGAACAATCTTTCCCAAATACATTTAAGCTTCTCTTTAGTGGAAGACATTTGTATTCGTCATCTTATGAGCAACAACAACAACAAAAAAAATCTAATGATCTCATGCAAGTTATGCAGAAATGCTATCAATTGCAACTAAACATGTTACATGCACATCAGTAAATTAATAATGATGAAAATGTATTTCACGGAGATCCATTAGAGCATGACTGCATAGAGGCCTGCTCCAGCCTCGGCTTCCCCGAGTTTAGTAAAAGAGCGTGAGACTCTGAAGAAGTGAAAGTAAACAACCAAAATGCTGACAAGTTGCATGTATGAGAACACACAAGTTTTTTTTTTTCTTTTTAAACAAAAAACAGTGACTTGGAAAAGTGCAAGAGCCTTTAAAACTCAATTTTATTTCATCTGCTTTCTAACACAAACATATCTTAAGTGGTTTTCTTTGGTAACTGAGATTTATTTTTGGTTCTGCCTTGGTAAGTGAGCCCCACACTGTATCAGACGCCTTGTGTTTAACTCCCCCTCATTACAGCAGCCTCTGTATGGCAGGGCATTCAGTTGATTGGGCTCCATCCAAAAGTTGTGCTCTTAATATGTTATATAGGGCATAACATTTTAAATGCTTAAATCCACCAGTATTCAATGTGTCATTGCTCCGTGTAGTCATCATTGTTATTATTGGCAAAGTAAGTAAGTCATGTGGAAAAAAAATAAACAAAAAAAAACTCGGCATACTCTACAATAGCCTGAGTTTTCTTATGTATTTGAACCAGTTTGGGTGTTTACCATAATTATTATGTAGTACAATAAATGCAGTTTCTTGAAGGAAAAAAATAAAACACCCCAACATTTATTCCCAGTTTAACTGGTAAAAAAAAAAACCAACAACACACACACACACAAAATAGCATGTAGGGTTTTATTACATCAAGAGTATAATTCCCAGCCATTTAAAGGATTGTAGCCTTTCACAATATTTGTTTTACATTTCTTCTTAGAGCTGATTTTACCATCCTCTACTGCTTTTTGCCAACCAATGCAAAACTCTTACTTGGATGTTTGGAAAGTAACCCCTACATGAAACGGGCCCATTTCTATGTTCTACTGTCTATTTAAGGCAATTAACAGCTATTTAATGACATGAAGAGTGATTACTCTCACCCACCATGGTTATATTAAAGCTATTTGCTTGTTAGGTTGTTTTTATTTGTTCAAAGTATTGCAATGTAGCTAAGCAGATTACATTGAAACTCAGTAAAACCTGTGCTATGTGACCAAGAAACCATGGCTTTCTTTTTGCTCAGAGGTCCATCCTCAGTCTCTTTGGCTGCCTTTCCGCACATATAAGGTGAATTCGTCAAGCTTTTATCTAGGAAACAGTTCATGTGCAGTGATGACCCACTGGAATAATATCTAGACTAATCCCTTAGTCCAAACCAACTACGTTCAACTTGAAGAATTTATGTCTTTGTTTTGCAGAAAACTAAAAATATCCACTCTCAAACGAAAAGATGTATTAAGCAGGATCTTTCTAATGCTGTTTATCCCAGTCACAAACACATGCGGTAAAGAGCCCTCCAAAATCCCCTAAATACAAAACTCCTGCCCAGTTTGGAGCTGCAGCTTTAGTTGTTGGACAATAGACGGTTTGTCCTGGTCCTGCCAACTGAGTGTGACACAAGAGCTGGACTGCTTGTTTTCATGCATGAATACCCGCATTTGGAGGTGTTTTGGAGGCTTATTGAAGGTAGTTGGGTGCCTACTACCCCACCCCGTGGTCATCCTTGCCATCCCAGGAAGGGTGACTCATCTGCTCTGTTTATTCACAGGATCCCTTCTTGTGTTCCGTTGACACATTTTCCATTCACTCCTCAGTCGGGGAGCAACACTCTGCCTTGCCTCAGTTTATTTCATTACAGTCTCCCGACTGTAGTGCTGCTCTCTACGTTTGCTTCTAGAAACTAGAAGTGTTCCACCTTTTAGAGGACCAGACATCCCCTTTATCTGGCAAAAATACTTACTAAAATCAATTTTGGCTGCCCTACTTCCAGCTGCATCCCAAGCCCCCACTCACTCTTGATCCAACACAAACTATTAGTGAACACAGAGGTCTGTGTGCAATCTATCCCTTGCTCGACAGGCCCTCAATGAGCCCCAGCATAATTTGATGGACATTAGTTCATCTTCCTTACTTTTTCATCCTGTTCTTCTTGTTATTCTAATTCTCTTCATAATTGAAATCCTGTCCTAAGGGTACTTAAGATAAAACACCACTCCTCTTTCTCCTCCTCCTCCACTTCCTCCTCCACGTTTAACTACTCCTCTTCTTTCGTAACTTCCTTTGTTAATCCTCACCTTATCTTCTCATCTTCTCACCCCCTCTGCTCCCCTTAAAACAACTTCCTTGCTCACTGAGACTCATCCTTCGCTCCTTGATCCATCAAAACTTCTTACCCGCTTATTTTTTGGCATCTGCCTTTGGCCAGTGCTTCTCCTTTTTCAACACCTAATATTTTCTGCAATTTGTTGATCTTCTTTTAAGCGCTTCAGAGGAGTGACCCGATTATGTTTTGAACGCCAAAGGAAACAAGATTTGAAATTGCATTGCCTTCCAAAAATATCTTGGTACTTTGTGATTTTGTCATGTTACGACATATATTTCTGGAATTTACATTTTTTTTCGGATAGACTAACACAACAAGCACAACGTAAAGTGAGTGAATATATATATATATATTCACTCACTTTACGTTGTGCTTGTTG
>CAEGAE010075852.1:0-10846 GCA_903067095.1 Girardinus metallicus
AAAAACATGACTGTCAGGTTGATTGGCCTCTCCAAATTGTCCCTAGGTGTGAGTGTGTGAGTGCGTGGTTGTTTGTCTCTGTGTTGCCCTGCGACAGACTGGTGACCTGTCCAGGGTGACCCCGCCTCTCACCCGGAACGTAGCTGGAGATAGGCACCAGCAACCCTCCCGACCCCATTAAGGGACAAGGGTGAACAGAAAATGGATGGATATAATAGAATATAACTCTTGAGTTATCTTAGACGTTCTGGTCTACGCTCCATACCAGTTGGGGGCGGTAGTGCTCTAATTTTGCTGTTTGTCAACTGCCAATAAGGATCAAAAGAAGAAAGAGAAAAATAAGAGCAGCTGCCAGCACACCTGCAGGTAATTCTCCCATCAGGAGTGCTGCCCTTTATAAGGAGGATCATTTGGTACTTCCATTGCAATTCAGTAATTAAATAGGTCAAAAGAAGATGACAGAAACAGTGTGGGAAAATAATACTTCGTATAAAAATGGGGAAAGCTTCCTACAGAAAAATGTGACTTGTCTTCAAGAGGAGACAGTGGAACATGTTTTATTGTTCTGCACCAATTATTCATCTGAGAGAGCTAAACGGGTATGTCATTTACAAGAACTGTTGGACAAAGTCTATAGTTCTAAATCTCATTCATTTCTTGAGGTATCTTAAGAAGATAAAATTAATGGTGAATTTGTTTTGTTGCTAAACAATTAAAAAGTACCAGTAGTTTCAAGAATCGCCTGCGTGTTTCCCAGTGTCATGTATCACTTGCCTCCTTGCATGCAAGCTCGGACTCCGTCTCTTACCTTCCTCCCTAACACTCCAGACGCATCACCATGAGAACTTGGCCTCCCTTCCCAAAGCGACAACCCTGCCAACAAATGGTAAGAAATCCTCTCTGCTCTATTGAAATAACCACCAGTGACTCTGCCAAAGTCTAACTTGGTCTCCTTTACAGTCGCTGCTGAATCTTGGCCCTCTGAAACCTCTGGTTTTGCACATTTACCATCTTGTATATATTGGAAATTTTCTTATTTTCAACCATTGTGCTTAGTGGGGTTTTTTTAGCATGTGGGTTGAAAAGCTTCCTAAAATCATGAGTTTGACTTTTGGGTTAATATCAAGCATTACAACAGAGTAGTTTGTCTCCTGTGTGGATGTTCATGTGTGTTTTAAAACTGATTTCAGGCTAAATATTTTTTCACAAGCGTGACCACAGAACGGTTTTATTACATGAATTACACATGTAATTCACATGTGTTAAAACTGAGTTTTTGCTAAATTTTTACCACAAAAAAACAAAATGGCTTTTCCTAGTGAGTTCTTTTATGTTTAAATTGGACTCTTGTGTATATCTTGCACACCAAACATCACAACCTAATCTGTTTTGCTATTCTGGTTGTACATGTCTATCCATTTTTTTTTTTTTATTATTTATCTTTTTGGTAAAAACTTTTACCACACTCACCACACCTAAACATTTTATGACATATTTGGGCATTCCTCTGTGGGTTTACATTTATCTTTTAATATTTAACTGAACCCCGTTCTTGTTAAATTGTTTCCCACATCCAGAGCTACTGAGTGGTTTTTCTAACAGCATTTAATGGTACGAGTCCTGGCTCACTGTATCTCTCATTTTTTGTGTTCATCAATCTTCTACCACCAAATAAAGCACTAAGACAACTGAAACTATAATTTTTATTACGGTTTTATTTAAACCCATTTATTTTTTAATTTTTTTTTGTCCATTCCTATGGGTTGTACCATGTCTGTGGATCAAAAAACAGGAGTAACACTGTAGCTCAGTTCTCCGTAGGGCTCCAGAAACTCAAATGCTACAATCCAAAAATCGCAGTTCGAATCAGAAACGCTGCAGCTAGACGCCAGAAATAACAAAATGACTACAAAAAGGATGAAAAAGAGGATCATGTATCCTGCTGCCTTGACTCCTCTCTGCAGTATCCTAGCACCATACTCCGGCCAGTTGAACGGACTAAAAAAAAAAACATATTAAAATTAGTCATTTTAATTGGATTTTTTATTTATTTATTTATTGTCTGTATTGTACAAATACCATTCTCTTGACGTTACAGAGATGAAGTCATCCTTGTAGTCATCTTCTTCCTGCAAAGACAACAGCAGATTGGAGCATTAGCTTCTCGTGTTAGCAGTGTCAGTGCTATAACATATGGACATCCATCAGGTCTACTTTAAAACACTCAAAGTGAGTTACAGGCCAAATGGCAGTGACATTGTCACCTTCAAGGTTTTTGTCATTCTTTGAATTCTCAACCAGAAAAAAAATACTTCATTGATCCCAAAGGGAAATTAAATGTAACTCATTCAGATATTGTAGGTGCTGATGGCTGTGGGCAGGAAGGACCTCCTCTAGCAGTCTGTATTACAGCGAATTTGAAGAAGCCTCTGATTTAAGATGCTACTTATTTTTCCCATGATGGCCACGAAGAGGACGGTGACAATCTCCAGAGATTCAATAATTGCTAAAATGTTAGTCAAATTGTGATGTGGGAAACCAAAGAGAAATTATGAAGTGGAACTCGTTTAAAAAAATCCAATTATCCCAAAAATTCCACATTGAAACTGTAAGAGCTTCTTTAATTTTTTTTAAATTGACTTGCACTGATGTGAAGCTGTAACGTCTCTACAAATCTAATTACAAATGCACTAATTCTCAGGTAAATATATATTTATGAACAGTGATCACTTTCAGTACTAAAGTGCAAGAAGGAATTATAGCAACCCACTAATATAAGAAGCTTTTAAAGTTTTAGTGTGAAACATGGTTATGATTTTAAACGGCCATTCAAGAGAAATAATCTCAGTAAGGAGGGATTTTCTTGATGCATGTAGATTTGTAGTTGTATATTTACCACTAAATGTAGGACCCCTGTGCCTGGTTCATATTTCACCACCGTTCTGTAAAACCAAAGAAAAACAGGATGGAAGACGAGACGAGCTCAGCTGATTGTAGAATGCAAAGCTTTAGGAACTCATTCTCCGGTTCTACCATTATGAGTTGACGAGTCGGTACTCACAGGATCTGTTCCTCCTGAATGTCTCTCAGATTTTTCTCCAGGAGTTGAATTTCATCTCGGAGTTCCTGCAGAAAGATTAAACATCACAGGGAAGATCAGATCGAGCATTTAAAGGTTTTGTCGCAGAGTTGTAATTATAATAGGTACCTCAATGATGTCGGCACATCTTTCTAGCTTCTTTTTCTTGTCACACTCCATCTCAGACAGCTGATGGAGAGATGTTCAGATTGATGTTTTTATTAAATCACCTTGGTCATGTTAAAAGTGAAGCTAATTAACTTTTCATAACTGGAATAATTCAATGCAGTATTCTTACTCTCTCTATTTGGGTGTCTTTGTTATGTAGGGCTGCCAGGATCTTCTGGTTTTCCTTTATTATTAAGTGAAACAAAGAACAAAAGTGACCCATCCAAGAGGCAAAATAGTATATCAAACATGAATTGAAATGAAGTAAAAGTTCACCTTGATTATATTCTCAGCCGTTTCCTCCTGATGGTTCTTTGAAACCTCTTCCAGCTGAAGCAGATCAGAGTGAGAGCTTTTCAGAAGAGGATGGAAACGACTTCACATCGGTTACATGCAGAACCGATAAGTTGTTGTCTGTCTGAAACTGTCAAATTTAATTTGACAGTTTCCACATAGATGAATTGTTTTAAATGGTTTAGAATTTTCTAGCACAATCACGTAACTATGTTACCTTCAGTTATAAAATACTATATTTAAAAAAAATTTAGTGCCTTAAAATTGGGCCTCTGCCTCTTTTTAAAATCTCCTGCTCTTTCTGAAACTCTGCCCTCAGGAAGTCGTCATTAACCCTTTCATAACATTTTTGCCAGTGTTGCACTGACTGTAATGAGATCAACACAGTTCCACCAGGTGTTTGCTAATTGCTGCTGGCTAGTCTAGAGGGGCGGAGTAGGGGAGTCGTGGACTAACTTTGGGACAGCCCTGGTTACATGTTTATATGAACGCTGTTGGGGGTTTCTCTGCAGCCTTTAATGCTGTGTTAGCATTTACCAAGCCCTTAGCAGATGTCAATTTCTCTAAACACTTTGTGAGAAATCTTCCTGTACCTCCACAGCCAGCTGTTGATTTTCCTCCCTCATCTTCTCCAGATAATCTTCCTACATGGAACAAAGTCAAACAGGCACCAGTACAAGTAAATCTGGTGTCTGCCAGAACTGTAATTTACACATTTGAGGTTAATCACTCACCATTTCTCTAATCTTAACTTTTTTCTCTTCTAAATCTTTCTGGCGCATGAGTTCTTTATTCTTCTCTATTGATATCTTCTCATTTTCTGTCTGTTCTTTTAACCTGAAAACAATAAACGGTTCTTTAAGAGAAACATCATGCTCATTACAGAAACTAGATTTCTTATGTTAAACAGTCATTTTAATGTCATGGTTTCTGTAAAAAAAACAAAGTTTAATTGCGTTTACTCTTTGATTTTGTTGGTGAGGTTTTGATTTTCTTGCTCCATTTCTCCCATCATCTCCTCTGTTATTTGGCCTTGATCGACTAGTTTTTCATAGAGCTCCTTTGTCAGTCTGTGTTGTTTTAAAGCCAGATCATATCGTTTACCAAGGTCTTTGATTTCTCTGCATAGAACACCAGAATACATGTAAGTTGATCATCATTCAATAAAAAAAAACAAGCATACAGTTTCACCGGGCACTCACACAACGGCGGGAGCCTCTTCATCAACGACAACGTAAGCTTCGTCCATTTTGTTTCTCTGGTTTGCGTTTGCCTAAAGTGTACCGAACTGTCCCACTCTTGACTGATGTTCGCCTCTCTGCTCTGACGCGGCGCTGTGACTTCACCGAGCCCGGTTCCATTCCCCGTGACCTCACAGCCGCATTCGGATTTTTTGGCCATGTTTAAAAATCCGACTGGATCTCCCTGGGATACAATCCAAACATTAACTCTTTTCTTTTTCTGTTTTTAATACAATGGAAAATAAGTGCTCACATGGGTGTTTTTCATAAACTGTTCAAGGCAGAGCAACAAGGTAGCTTTAACAGCTGCACAACTGATGAAAACTATATTAAAACTTTCTCACTTATAAAACCTAACAAGCATTAAAAGCCTTTGAGTTGAGCTATGTTGAAGGAGTCAGGTGTTGGCTGACGCTGCCATCTGTTGAGGGTAGTGAGGATTATCTGTAATTGGACTAAAAGTGTGCAGCAGAGATGGTGGGAGTGAAACAAGAAACAAAGAAAGTGTTTTGATGTCAAATAAAGTATGTTCCATACTTTATGGTGAAACTGTAAAGCACAAACTCACCAGTAGGTGGCAGTAGCAGAGGACATGTGGACAGACTGTCCATATATCCTATAGGGGAGGGGAGTCTGCTCCCCTATGAAATGAAAGTGGCGCAATTTTAAAATACTTTGTTTATCCCAAAAGAGAATTTCTCAAATGAAATATGTATGTTGACAAAATTATTTTTATACTCTTATTGAGAGTTTGATCATTTATGTAGTTTTATTTAAAATGTTTGTGGATTTTTGCAACAGATTTTTGTGTGTTTTTTTTTTTGTTTTTTTTTTCTTCTTCCAACATTAAAGCTGAGTTGCTCTCTCAAACACATGACGACATTAGATTTGGACTGAACAAAACGGCAGTATTTATGATTCAGAATGTAATTCTAAGATGAAAATTACATTTAGAAATCTCAATTCTTTTATGTTCCATGGTAAATTTGCACACAAATCTTGTACAATTTTAGGGGGCACAAATATTAAAAAAAACAAAACCAAAAAAAAAGTGATCGCATCATAGTGAAAATCTCTTATTTAATTTTTTTTCTTTTATATTAAATTGAATAAATTGTATTTTTGTAGCCTCCTCTGTCATCCTGTGAATGTTTTGTTATCGGTGCTTGTTTTTCTAATCTAGCTTTACATTTTATGCAGCACAAAATGTTGAGAGATCATTCAGGACCCAAAAGCTTGGATGTTTTTAGTGATTGTTTTATGTTTGTTATGTATTAATGTTCATTTTAAAACCTGACCTCTAAAGCAGGAGAACAATCCAAAACGCATGCAACAACTTGTAACCACCAGAAAGTCTGGCCTATTTAAAGCCAACTCTAAAGAAAATACGAGTGAATCAAAGCCTTTGCTGAAATGACCTCTGCTCTGAGTCACCCGCTTTTAAATCCAATGCTAATTTCAGACGCACTCAGCAACCTTACAGTAACTTCTCCTCAGAACACATAACAGGAAATTTCTAAGAAAATGGAAACTGATCCGATTTGAGTGGCGCTGATTCAAGGCAGCCAGCAGAGGCTACACTTGCTACACGTATCAGCCTCTTCTTGTTTTCAAAAAGTTAACGATATTCATTTCTGCTGACCCCATTATGCACGCTCTGCACACATGGGGTAAAACTTATGAAGGAGTCATTGCCTTTGTCAGTGTTTCATCTTTCCATGAGTTTGAAAATAAGAATTGAGATCTTGTGTAATGAAACCCAGGTGTGGCCTGCTGCACTGCAGAAACTGTGGATAAATCCAGTGCTGTAAAGCTGTTGTCACTCTTATTCTACCACATATGTTGAGCTGTCTGAAAATCTGCCTCTCTTGAGTCTAAACATGCAGTATTTTTTATTTATTTCTTCCTGTGATTGGTATGTTGTGCCACTTCTTTGTTTCGGGCATGTGTTCCACTTTGCCAGTACAGTAGGTTGGTTATGCAATAATATCATGGTGTCGTTTTAATTTTTTTCCCTCCATACTTAAAGAGCAAACGATCAACTGGTAAAGTCCAGTGCTCTGTTAATCAGTTCAAACATATCGTCAAAATTGATCAGAAAATTGGTTGCAAAGATCTGCTGGTGAAACCACTGCAAGCATTCAGCATGCCGAGGTGAGTGAATGTTCTTTGGTGCCGATATTATTGGGATAGTTATGTTTTATTGGTTATTTGCCTTTTCAGATTTCCTTGGTTTTTTTTTTTTTACAAGGGTACAAACTGATGGCTAGACATTCTCCCTCAGGATTTTGCTTTGGAAATAGAGTTCATGATGTCGGTCTTAGTTTGGTGTCGGGTTAAATGGGACACACCCCTTGTCCACTCAATATTCTGCCAAATATCTTGTGGACATCAAGCTGTTTTTGACTAACGTGAGACAGTTCTTTATGGCCATCGGTGGGTTTGTCCTCACAACTCTCCCATGGATGTCGTCTTTGCCCAGTCTCTTCCTTATTGTTGATTCATGAACCCTGACCTTGACTATCGCAGCAAGGACTGGAGTACTTTAGATGTGGTTCTGGATGAGTTGTTAATGTGCTCATTTTTATAGCTCAGACTGTTTCATGTCCTGTCCATTAGTGGGTAATGGTTCTCACTGTGTTTTGATGGAGTCCAGGAGTCTAAGAAATGTCTTTGTAACCCTTTCTGGACTGAAAGTCTCATTTGGACTTGATTTTATTTCAAGGCACAATGCAACTTCTGAGATGATTTAACCTACTGCATAATTTAGGTTATTTAACTGGTCATATGAGAAATAAAATTGTGGTTAATTTTTCAAAGTCATACCCTCGCAAAGTTATATGTCCATTTATAAATATTTAGCTTTGCAGCTAAGTACTTAGCTTGCTAGCAAATTTAGCGCTATAGATTTAGCTTGAGGCTAAATATTTAGCTAGCTTTCTAACTAAATATTTTGGAGATAAATATTTAGGTTGCTCACTAAATAAGTTTGTAGCTTATGGAAGCCCATTTATGCCACTTTGATAAAAAAAAATGTCTTAATTATTACTTAGCTATCTCATTATTATGAGATTGTAGCCCATAATGAGACATAATGTCATAGGAGTTAGCTATCTGGTAATAGTGACTTATGAGTATCTCATATTAATGAGATAGCTAAATCATAATTTTTTACTTTTTTTTATCAGAGTGGCGGAAACAGGCTTCCGTAGGTGCTAAATGTTTAGCTCGTAAGCTAAATATTTAGCTTGCAGCATATGCATTATAGTTAATTTATGATTCAGTATTGATTTTCTACAAGGGCCAGGTTAATTAGCATTACTTTTCTTTCACGTAAAAGAATCTGCTCTATTTTCCCAGAGCTGTAGGTATGACGGATCAAAGTTGCGACGCTCTTGCCGAGCAATTTGTCAACATGCCCCCCAAAAAAATCCACGACACAGACTTCGCCGGAGATCAAATTGCATGTCCTACATATCAGTTACCCAGAAAGGCGATGCCGGAGCATGAGGTACAAGCTGGATGTCATTGCCTGTCAGGAAATGAATATATGGCAGAAACACACCAGTGTGACAGGCGTACTGAAATACATCTGAGGTCCACAGCTTTGACCTGAAAACTGTGAAGTCCTGTGGTCAGTCTGGGAGTTAGCTGCTCTCTTTGCCCATTTGCCGTTCGCTCCCTCGCTGCGAGAGGCCCAGCAGAGAACTGGTGCATGTTTGAAGTGTGCTCCAGGAAAGTTATCCACTTATTTATAGACCTTTAATTAGACTGCCTCTCTTGGGGTTGGACCGGGCAAATGATGAGATCTCCCCCTCTTTTTGTGTCTCTTTTCTATCAGCCCCCCCCTTCCTCCCTCAGCTACCCTGTATCAGTACTCTATCCCTCGCTGGCCCCCTTCATCACCACACCCTGTACTCAAGTTATGATGCAGTTCATGGGTAACATACTGTTGCCCTACATTACCAGTACAGCTCCAACACAGTGGCTTTATTTGAGCTCAGAGGTCCTTGAGGAAGAAACACCAGCTGAACGGTGAGTTTCCTCTCTGCACGATGCAACACTTTAACACACAACAGTGTTCTATACAAGGCCTGTCATTGCTTGACTGGTGAATTTAGAAACTCCCTTCAGTGTTTGCTGCTGTTTGAAACGTGATTACAGCTTATTGAGTTGCTCATCCTGGACTTTGTATGTGTCCTGCGTTGAGGTCGGTATTGTCTCCCAAGCCGGAGTTACTCAACAGTAACTCCGGCTTGGTTGTTTTGGAAGGAGAGGGATTGCGCAATCTCTGGAGCAGGGCTGTGCTACTGTGCCTCTCACAGCCAGGAGTGGTTTTATGAAACGATTTATTAGGCATCGCTTTTGGTGAAGTAGCTGTTCTATATCACAGATTAAATGCCATGTAAACAGGGTCATGTTTTTGCGTGGCCTATTCTCATGACTGAAGTTGCAACCAGGATATTTTACACTGAAGCACACCGTTAAGCCATTTTCCTGAACACCTGCTTTGCTCTGCAACCTTAAAAAAACAAATTACAGGGTTTTTTTGAGAACAACCATTAAGGTGTGGTGTGTACCGAAGATTTAAAAGCTGATGAAAAGCCTTTGTTTGCAGTTCCTTTCGAAAGCCCAGAGACCTGAATTTCTTCTTTTATTTCATATGTTTTTAAAACGATTATTTTCACCTGTGTTATAATGGTATTTATATGACTGCAAGGTGAAATAGTCTAAATTCAAACCTCAAGAAAAGAAAATCTCAGAATGGATCCACAAACAATTTCAAAAAAGCATCAATCTCTGCTCGCTGCAACACGCGTATAACACACATATATATTTATCTATACATCTTTCTTCTTTTATTTCATTTGAATTCCATATCTTAGAACTTCCTCCTTTTACCTTAACAATATTGCCAAAACGAGAGACATTGTGTCCCAGAGTGATGCAAAACCACTGGTTCATAAGTTTGTTGCTTCAAGGTTGGACTGTTCAAATTCTTCACTATCTGGAAGTCCAAAAATTCATTAAAAACCCTTCAGCTTACCCAAGATTTGGGATGATTTTATGGAAAAGATTATATTGAACCAATACTAGCTCTTCTTCACTGGCTCCCTGTTAACATGCAAAATAGATTTAAAAACTTTCCGTCTTACACATGAAGCTCTTTATTTTCCGGCTCCATCAAACATCAGAGATCTGATTGGTCCAGATGTTTCCAACGGAGCACTTCGCTCTCGAACTTTACTGGTGGTTCTTACAGTTTCTAAAAGTAAAATGGGAGGCAGACCTTTTAGTTGTCATGCTGCTATCAAAGCAGCTCCTAGTTTTTGTCAGCAAGGCTAAAAAGTTAGGCTTAAAAGTTTCCTTTTTTGGAAAAGCTTATAGTTACAGCGACTTAGACTTATTCTGGTACAACCTTACGCTCCTGATGACCATTTTCTCACTCTGATGATTTTTCCTACTACTCTCTCGACATGTGTTAACCTGCAGTTATTGCTGTAATTAACTTTATGGCCCCTCTCTTTTTTTTTTTTTTTTTTTTTTTTTTCCTCTTCACACAAACATCTTGCATGTTGCTTTAAGTTGTGACACCTTGACTTTGTCTTTCTATGTTAAATCCGTTATCCACTGACTGAGCTTTGATTCAAGTAACTATAAGTACGCATCATTTTCATCCCAACGTTTCAGAATTTATCCGTTTAGTTAAAGAAGCTGCCGCTGCCGTCAACTCTTTACTTTTTCTTTAACATAAAAAGGACACCCGGATCAGTGTCTCTGCGTTTGCTTTTGTTTTTTTTTTGTGTGTGTGTCTCTGCTCTGTCTTATCAAACACAGAGTTAGTCAAAGCAGATGGCCACTCGCACTGAGACAAGTTCTGCTGGCGGTTTCTTCCTGTTCAAAGGGAGTCGTTCCTTCCACTGTCATCGCGTGCTTTCTAAGCATGGAGGACAGCCGCAAAATCAGAGACTTTATGCGGTTGGCTGGGTTTCTTTAAAAAGATATTGGAAAAAAAATGTGATTGAATTGAGTTGATTAAACATTCTATATATATATATATATA
>CAEGAE010075858.1:0-11040 GCA_903067095.1 Girardinus metallicus
GCCCAGTCCGCCATTTTGGATGTGAAGTTACGACCCAGGCCGTTCTGTCCCTGAACCCTGAACCCTGATGTGACCTTATAGGGGCGCAGGGCATCGGTCCTGGTCCAGTACTCAGTTCCACAGGAAACAGATCAAGGGAAGGAAACCAGCAGGTCCAGTCTGATTACTGGTTCAGCAGACAGAACCGGGTTGGACCTGCTGAGCCTCAAACTGACCCAACCAGGATTAAAGCTCCAGAACCCGTCCAGAGCGGGTCAGCGGTGACTCACTCCGGTTCGTCCTCGTTCTCCTCCTCCAGGATGTTGGGCAGCCTGCAGACACACAGAGACTCGGGTCAGAACCGGGTTCTGCCTCTGGCCCGTTTGGGTTCCGCGGCGCCGGACGTACTGGTCGTTGGACTCCGGCAGCGTTTCTATGACGATCTTGGCCGAGCGCTCCACCTCCAGCTGCCGGACCGCCTCCGCCGCCGCCTGCCGGGCCATCTCCTCGGCAACGCGGGCCGCCTCCAGCCGCTGCAGCCTGACAGGAGAACCGGTCAGAACCGTGACTGGGACCAGAGCCGGAACCAGGACCAGTTCATGGGGGGTTCTGATCACATCAGGAAACCTCTGAAGAACCACCATCCTGATCTAACTCTGGCCGTTGGTTCTGATGAGCCGGTTCCGGCCCGGTTCGGTTCTGACAGAACTTCTGAACCCGGAGTGAGGAAGAGGAGCAGCTGACCTTTCCTCCATGTGAGCGCCGTCGCCTGCTTCCTTCTTCACGCCGTCCATCGGGGTCGGCGGCTCCACAGCGTCGCCCTGCAAGCGGCAACAGATGCGTTGATCAAACTCATCACAGCTGGTGGTTCTGCTCCTCTCTGTGTTCGCCGCTCGCCGCGTCTCCCTCACCTTTTTTCCTGTTTTAAATTATCGCTGTGAAATCGATGAAATGGAAAAACTTGAAAAAACTTCTTCAGTTTGCAAAAGCGAAGAAGTTTCAGACTTTTCTAAAAAAGATTTCGGCGGAGATGAATAAGTTGAAGGAAGCGAGCTCTCCATCCCCGGTGGCTCGGCGCCTTACCAGAGGAACAGCCGGACTGGGTTTCCCGGTTTGGTTCCGGCCGGCCGGCAGCCTGCCGCCTTCATCAGGTCGGATCAAATCACGTTCAGCTTCGCCGGTTTGGACTAAACCACCAGGCTGGATGGAAACGCCCGATTCACGCTTTGCTCTTTTTTGCCACATTTTGAAATTTTGCTCAAATTTTGTACAACAGTTGGATGGAAATGTGAGTCACATGCCGAGTTTCTTTTACAAATGTGGGCAAATCTTTTCTTTTTATGCTAATGTTGGTAACACTATATTGAAATTTCTGTGTTTCAGTGAAGTGAATTAATTTTCTTAACTTGTGAAATGTGTGATTAATGGAAACACGTCGGCAGTCAGTGGGACGGAAAACCTGACCGACTGGTTCCAGTTCAGCTGTAGAAGACTCACCTCCTTCGCAGTCGGCAGCGCCTGCTGCGCCTCCTGCTGCGCCTCCTGCTGCGCCTCCTGCTGCGCCTCCTGCTGCGCCTCCTGCTGCGCCTCCTGCTGCGCCGCCTCCAGGTCCTCCAGGTCCACCAGCACCAAGTCACTCGTCTTCTGAGCGCCGCTAACTGACAGGCAGAAAGAATCCGTCACTTTGGATCCCTCTGGATTCCAGTGGATCCCTCCCACCTGAGGATCCGCTGTCGTCTGGATGAGGGTGGATCACTCAGCCAGTCTGTGATCCAGATGATCTGATCGGTCAGGAAGCGTTTGACCGGATCGTCACCAGATCCTCTGATCCCTTCAGATCGTCGTCGGGCTCAGTGATCTGAAGGGATCTTCCATTTTGCTCGTATTTCGGGTGATTTCCACGTGGGCTTCATGGAGGATCTGAACTCTCAGGTGTTTCTGACCGTTTGGGTCTGAACTGAACTCGTCCAGAAGAACACACAGGGTGTACTTACTTTTTCTCATGGCTGTGAAAAATTTGTGTGAAGATTCATGTGATCAGAATAGATTTTTTGGGTTTATGGCCTGGAGGAGTTTCCCATCTGACTGACGAGGCTCGACTGATTGATTAAACTGATCGACTGGTTTGATAATTATTTGGCTGATTGACTGAAAAATCGACCCAAAACAGTCTCTGCTTTCCAGGTAAAACCTAGATGATCTAAAATGTCTGAAGTTACAGATTGATTGATTTGCTGATTGATTGGTTGGTTAACAGACTGACTGATCTCTGTGCTGGACCAAAAACACCCAAAGCATTCTAGTTTTTTCCAGATCAAATCTTTATTTTCCTGCATCGCTCGCGGTGAATTTGGTGCTGAAGTGGAGAACTGAACATCCAGAGCACCCAGTATGAAGCAGCCCCAAACTGGACTGAAACCAGTTCTTCTGCAGAGCCCCTGCTGCCAGTCCTAACCGATCCTCCTGAGGAACATTGGGCTGAACCTCCTGTAAAGTCACACGGTTCTGGTTCTGAACTCCTTCTCTTCAGCCAGGTGAAGCTAAAGCTCGTTAAGCTCGTTAAGCTCCAAAGCAGCGAAAGCTTCCTGTGAGCTACAGGACTGATGGCGTCAGTCCGCCGGCCGTGTGCTGCTGTCAGTGAGAGCGACTCTGTCCTGCTGCTGCTCCTTTTATTTTAGGGGCTCGGGCGACTTCCCCCCTGAAACAGAAGGAGAAGAGCAGCGCCGTTAGAGTCCGCCTCACCTCTGACAGAAGGACACCAACCAACCAACCAACCAACCAGCTGCTCTGCTCATGAGTTCTAACAGCCTCAGACTGACAGACACCTGTCAGGTGTTCAAATCAGTGCATGTGAGCTCCTGCATCAGCACGGAGCGTCACAACCTGACGGTTTCCCTGGAAACACAGGAGTAAGTCTGAGGACGGCTGGAGGCTCAGATCGTTGCTTTCCAGGCTGGATCTCATTTAAACCGGAGAAACAAAGTCCAACAGGAAGCAGGTCTGACACGGAGCCATAACTCTGTGCTTTCCTGCCTGCAGGCAGAACTCAGGGTTTACTTAACCCGTTTCGGCCGCTGGTTTCAGGAAACCAGACCATATGATCAGAACTAAAGGTCCAAACGGTGGGCAGTGGGGGCTCAGAGAGGTAGAGGATGTACTTACTGCTCTGCATGTCATCACTTCCTGTTTCCTGTATGAAGGAGACAATTCAGAGCCTCAGTGAAGGTCAGCTGACCCCGGCTGGATGTACGATGAGTTTTAAAGCGACGGCTCGCTCACCGGCCTGGGGACGGGCTGCGGCAGCATGCGGCCGATCCCGCTGACGATCCAACCCACCATGCTGCAAGGCAACAGTTCAAAGGTCAGCAGGAAGCAGGCGGTCGGCTCGGTGGACGGGACTCAAAGTCTGAGGTTTGGCTTGGACAGCATCATCCAACCAACAAACCAAACATCCAACCAACCAACCATCCATCCAATGAACCAACCAACCAACCATCCATCCAACCAACAAACCATCCATCCAACCAACAAACCAAACATCCAACCATCCATCCAATGAACCAACCAACCAACCAACCAACAAACCAAACATCCAACCATCCAACCAACAAACCATCCATCCAATGAACCAACCAACCAACCAACCAACCAACCAACCAACCAACCATCCATCCAACCAACAAACCATCCATCCAATGAACCAACCAACCAACCAACCAACCATCCATCCAACCAACAAACCAAACATCCAACCATCCATCCAATGAACCAACCAACCAACCAACCAACCAACCATCCATCCAACCAACAAACCATCCATCCAATGAACCAACCAACCAACCAACCAACCATCCATCCAACCAACAAACCAAACATCCAACCATCCATCCAATGAACCAACCAACCAACCAACCAACCAACCATCCATCCAACCAACAAACCATCCATCCAATGAACCAACCAACCAACCAACCATCCATCCAACCAACAAACCAAACATCCAACCATCCATCCAACCAACCAACCATCCATCCAACCAACAAACCAAACATCCAACCATCCAACTTCTCCCCAAAGATCTTTAAGTTTAAGTAACAAATCTGAAAACATTTCCACCTACTTTGGCTGCTGCTCTGCTTCCTTTGCTGGTCTGAAAAATGAAAGAAAAGCAGAAAGTTTGAAATGAAATCCTTCCCTGATACTTTATGTCTTATTACAGAAAAGGTAAACATCTTGGAAACATCTACCAGCTTTCTGCTTGTTGCCATCAGCAGTTCCTTCAGTTTTTCACACAGAATCACCAGATCCCCACATTTTTCAATCAGAAATGTTGAGCTGAAGTGATACTAACTCCCACCTGCAGGTGGCGCATTCAGACCAAGCCAGGATTTCAGTCCTGATTCAGACTCTAATCCGCTTGTCTGGAAAGTCAGAGTTTTTGGGGAGGTCTGAATGCAAATTTGAATTAAAAACCGAACTGATCCGCCTAAAAACCCGAGTCTCGGTCCGGTTGAAGTGACTAAAACGGTAGAAAACCTGTCCGAATGCAGCCTGACTAGAAAAGCAGGAGGTCAGCTACAGTGGAGGACAATCTGGTCCATATATTTCTCTCTGCTCTGCGGGTTAACGAAGATTTTGTGTCGGTTGTCATGGCAACGGGTTTACGTAAGCAAGGAAAATAAATGGTTTGAAGTTGTTTTACAACTTTTTATCAGCTTATTGTCCCATTGCTGTGGCGCTCAGCAGCAGCTGTAACGTTTAACCTTTAATAAATGACAAAAACTGAACTAGTTGCCTCGTTTGTCTGATAATCATCAAATAGGATGGAGGATGTGCTCAGTCCTCTTGCATCTTGATAGAAACCAAACTATAGATTTATATCAAGGCAGGATACTTACAAACATCATCAACTTCCTCAGCTTTAGGCGACGGGAGGAACAGGTTTTTCAGTTGGTTTTAGTCGTTGGTCACAGTGGGTGTGAATGCAAAATAGAGTTTTGAAAATGTAACAAATGTCCCCAATCGAACCGAGTCTACCCGACGCAGCCTGACTTCATGTCAACTTATCATCAGTGATCGATGTGGCGCGTAAAGAAAATCGAGTTATTTAAGAACAAGAATGTTTGAGTTTCATCTGTTATTGTTTTTCATCTTTTTTCTTGTATATGTAGATTTTCGGAGGTTTAATGAGAGATAAATCTAGCAAAATAACTTGCAAATACCTCAAAAGTAGCACCAGAAAATCAGGAATTTTAATTGCAAAAAATTTCAAAAGCAATCGTGAAATCCTAGAACATGAGTTATTCTGCTGAAAATACAAATCAAACATCCAGATGCAAAGCCGACCAACAGGAAGGAAAACAAAAACCCTGAGAGGAGAAAAATCCTGGCAAATCCGTTTCTGATGGTTGAACCCAACGCGACTCACTCTGTCTCTGGAGCGGGTCTTGTGGCCGGAGGAGGAACTGCAGGGGGCGCTGTGGCGTTCCAAAGAGAGCACAAATATTTCAGTACAGCTCATCTTCCTGTGAGCGTCAGCCATCATCACAACTAGGACGAACCTTTGGACGGAGCTTCAGACTTGCTGGTTCCTTCAGTCTTTGGGAGGCTGTCCGGCTGAGGAACCACCTTCACGATGCCATGTTTGATCCAGTCCATCATGCTGGGAGAAAAACACGTTTACACAGAACAACATTTACAGGATCAGTAGGTGAGTTCTTCTGACATAAAGATCCACTGCTGAGAAACACTCAGGCAACCAACCAACCAGTGAATCAATCACCATGTAACCAACCAGCCAGCAGCAAAGTCAACCAATAAGTCAATCAATGACTCAATAAACCAATAAACCAACCAACTCGACCAATGACCAGATGAACCAACCAAGAACTAAACAAATATTCAAAAATAACTAACCAAATAACCAACAAACAACTTAACCAAATATCTAACTACCAAAACCGGTCAAAAACAAAAACACAACCAATCAGCCCACAAGTTGTGATGCTAACTGTGATGCTAACTCTGACCTGGGTGGAGCGGTCTGGTCCGCTGGCTCCAGCTCCTTCCCGGCACTCTGAGCTTCTGCAGGTCAAACATGAGAACGTGTTGCAACATCAACTTCCAGCTGCAGGAAAACTGTGATGTGTTGATGCTCACCTGCTGGAGCTGCTGCTTGCTGCACCTGAGCAGGAGCAAAGTCAGGTGAGAAACTCACAAAACCAACAGCAGGTGAAAAGACAGAAATCTGCAGCTGCTGGTTTCCTTCCCTGACACTCCCTGGTGATTTTAGCAGGACTTCATTTCCAAACCGCTGATAGAAATATTCTGCTTGGTTTCTTTGTATCATATTGCTGCAGTGATGACCTGAGGTGTTGGAGTCTCAGTTCTCAGGATTCTCTGCAGCAAAGAGTCCAACCTCCATGAAATGCATCACAGCTGAGGCTGCTGCAGCTGGCAGTTGGTCTGGCTGGTTGGAAAAGTTACCAGCCAAGAACTAATATAATTAGTTATTTAGCCTGTCCAGAGAGGAAAATACGACTTTTCCAAAGTCATGTTTTTACCATCTTATTCACTCATTTGTAATTGTCACAGGTTCAAACTAAATATTTACTCAGCAAGCTAAATGTTTGGCTTCAAGCTAAAGATTTAGTCAAATCTTTACAACAGCAACAGTTACAAGCTGCATACTGCGCAAGCTAAATACTTAGATGCTAACTAAATATGTTATTCTATAAATTTTGGTTTGTAAAGTAAATATGTTGCCTCAAACCTAATATTTAGTTTACATACAAATACTTATCCAACAAAATAAATATTTAGTAAGCTACATGAACCAAATATTCAGTTTACAAACTAAATAGTTTTAGCTCCAAATAAAATATTTAGCTTGAGGCTAGCTAATTAAATGTTTAGTTTAAAGCATTTATGAATAAATGGACAATGTGCTGAAATGACTTTGAAACATTAACCTACATTTCTCCTCTCATGACAGGTTCAATAAAAAAATATATTTATTATTTATTGCTGCTAATAAATAATATTGTGCAACATAAACGGCTCCCCAAACTGTCGCCATGTTTCAAGTAGTGTCCGGTTCACGGTTTTCGGCACTACACACGTCACCGCTGACGTCACCAGCGACGGCAGACAGGGAAACCTGGACGTACCTGAAGCTGCTGCTCGGCCGCCGTAGACTCTCTGCTCCTCAGTTCGGGCTGAGGAACAACTTTCTCCAAACCCTGAGAGATCCAGGCCATCATCCCTTTCCTGTGGAGGACACGCGGGTCAAACTGGACACCAGGGGGCGCCAAACACCCAGCTAGATCACTATCTGGCATCCTGGCTGCTGACTGCTTTATGAAGCAGCTCACTATCTGGCATCTTGGCAGCTACTGACTGTAAAAGCAGCTCAGTATTTGGCAGGTTACTCACTCATCGTCGGGCTTGCTGAGAGACAGAACAGAAAACGTCGTCACGTCGGCTTCTTCTACCTTTAATTCACTTCCTGTTTCTAACTGATTCAGAACATGTGGAGCCCAGACTAACAGACAAACTCCCTCTGCTTTATGCTGTTCTGTGACCCAAAACCCAACACCTAACGTTCCAATTTACGGATCTCTGACCCAGATTCACACTCGAGTGTGTTTACCTGGCTGCTGCTGCTGCTGCTTCCTCCTGAGGCCGGACAAGAGAGAGAGGAAATGGAAACATCAGGAGACGTTCTGGATCAAAACACTGCCGTTCTTCAGATATTCCAGAACCCGATCCTAGCTCTGAGTTTTATTCATAAACTGACCCCGGTTCAGCAGAACCTGTCAGTGTTTTCTGCAGAACCGGACACAGGTCCGGCATCTGGTCCTCACCTTGGCGGTGGAGTTGGCCCGGTTCTGACTGGCCGGTGGCGCCGGCAGAGGGAGAGCGCTGCTGATCCAGGTCAGCATGCCTGGAGGCGGACTGAAGACGGGAAACACCAGAATCAGAACCAAGACAATAAACCACTTCATGTTTTCAGTTATTCTTCCCAGACGGGTCCCTCTGAGGGGAAGCGGACCCGTCCGGACTCACCCGTTCCCTGCAGACACCTCAACTTCCCGATTCAGTTTGTCAGCTTTTGCAGCTGTTGATCAAACAGAAGGAAAGTTTAGTGGAAAGAAGAGAATTGAGTCAGTTTCCATGATGCTGTAGGGATCTTACCGTCCTTCTTGCACTCATCTTCAAACGTCACCTTCTTCTCCTGTTCAAAACACAAAAACAAGCCATGTTTCTCCTCCTGCTCAACGTCTGAATTCAAAAACTCTGGAAAACCAGCGAGTCTCCGGGCTGGAAGAGACAACGAGTCTGGAAAATTACAAACTGCTGATCCCTAGTCATTACTAAAATGCTTCAAAAGTTCTGCACATATAGTTTAATGATTATCATCACTAAATGCTTCATAAATGTGAAACAAAACCTGAAAGATTCCAGAGTATGGAGAGAAACATGTGACCACTGGGGGCGTGGCTTACTGGTACAGGGGTCGGGGCCACAGCAGGGGTCGGGGCCACAGCAGGGGACGGGGCCGCTTCTGGTTTTCCTTCCTTGGCATCTTCAGTGTTTTTTGATGGAAGTTCAGGCGGCTGGGGGACGACTTTAACCACCCAGCTCAACATCCTGGAAGAGACGAACAGCCGTCACCCGACCGATACGAGTCGATAGCTGGTCGTTAGAAGACCTGGTGACTTGTTCATCGACACGCGGTGAGCAACAAGCCACAGGTAAAAGCCTCGGGGTGAAACCCAGGAAGCGACAGTGATCGTTTATGTTGCTCCGCTAACGCCCACGTCTGAATGATTAGCTTGAAATTTCACATGCAAGAATTTGTCCGGTCACTTGGGTGTCGCCTAAACAGGCAAAACTCACCGTAAATGAATGGAGCGGAAGCGACGTTGCCTCCTGTGTGGAGCTGTCAACTCTGAACCAGAGGTAATGTTGACCCGTATGGGTCTCAAACTGTGGCTGTTAAAAGACCTGGTGTCCCGTATGGGTCTCAGTCTCTGGACTAAAGGTAAAGTCGACCCGTATGGCTCTCTAAATGTTGGTTCTCATGGAGCGGGTGTCTCGAGTACCTCTCTAGCTCTGGTTTTCATGGGACCTGGTGTCCTATATGGGTCCCAGTCTCTGGTCATCAGGAGTCTTTATCTTGCACGTTTTAGACATTCCCCTGAAAGGAAAGTTGGTTCTGTTGTTGGTTCTGATGGGGACAGTAGTGTGAGTCCCATTGGGATCCAGTTCAGGGAGTAACTTGGTTGGAAGTGAGTCCAGGTCCGGAAACAGATGGAAACTCTGAGTAATTAGCCCGATCTCCTCCAGGCTTCCCTGTTCTGTGCTTAATGGTGTTTGGATCTCATTCGGCTGAGTGTCAGACCCAATCAGAACTGACTGGTCTCGACCCTAATCCTCCCCAGGAGGCCACTGGACACCAATACAAACATTTAAACTGGTGCCCAGTTTGTCACTTTCACTCCCCAATGTGTTATCCGTTTAGCCGGCTGTGAAGTTGGCCGGCTTGTCTCTTGCCGAGTCTTTCTGTTCGTTGGGTCATTGTGGGTCGACATAAAACCAGTGACTCAGTCTGGTTCTGAACTGGTCCAGAACTGAACAGGACAGTCGGTGAGCCGAGTTAGCCAGAGAGAAGTGGTCAGTTACTGTTTAGCCGATAGTCAACAAACAGCCGATTAATCCGCTCCAAGTGAGTTCTGTAAGAAGCTTGTGACTCGGTCCACAGTTCAAAATGAAACTAAATAGCCAGGAGGTGAAAGGTTGGGGAAAGGACATTTCCAGCAGTGGTTCCCACCCTGGTTCTCTGGGAACCCATCCTGTTGATCACCCATTCAATTAGTCCAGGTGTGTGGCAGCCAGGAGACACCTAAGACATGCAGGACATTTGGTCCTGAGGACCAGGGCTGGGAACCACTGCTTCAGAGGAGAAGGTCTGGTCTTCGGAGGGTTTTCAGGAGTAGATCAGAGGGTTGGAGAGTCTAGAGGAGGACGTTTGGCCTTTGGGGGTCTAGAGGACTAGGTCCAATGGTTGGGATGGACTTTGGGGTGTGTAGGAGTAGGTTTGGCAGTTGGGAGGGCTCAGATGTGTAGGTTTAGTAGTTGGGTGAAGTCTATAGGAAGAGGAAGTTTAGTGGTTGGGTTGGTGTTTGGGGTGCAGGTCAGATCTTTAGGGTATCCTGTCCTACCTGAACAGTTCAGTTGGGTCCCAGCAGCATCCCTCAGAGCTGCAGTGAGGAAAGACTTTCAGGAATGTGAGCGCAGTGGGAGGATTACAGAGCTAACAGGATTACAGAGCAGCTGAAGGACAGAACCGGACAGAGCCGGGGCTCAGATTACACCTTAAGAGGCCAGGAACAGGACACAGCGCCCAGAGCTGGAGCCCCGTCCACAGAACAACACAGTTCAGTAAAAATCAGATGGATGTCAAATCGGCTTGCTAGCTGTCATTAAAGATAATCAAAAACTTTAAAGACTATAAAGTCACTAAAGTTTCTAACCCAGTTTGTAAAGTCTGAGTGAATCTGGAGAGGCAGGCGATTCTTTCACTAATGCATCGCTGTTCTTCAGGGCTGAAGCTGGAAAACTGCCATCATCTCCTCAGTGTAATAACTAGATTCAGATGATGCAATGAGGGTCTGGACCTGCTGGTTCTCAGAAACAAGGTTGGACTCCTGTAGTTTGTTCCTGATGAATCTTCTTCACACTCCAGGGCTATCAGTGGAGTACCACAGGGCTGTGTGCTCAGACCAGTTCTCCAGTCTGCTTCCAAATGGTAAAATGACCAGGCAGGATGGGATAAATGTTCAGTGTTATGCTGATGACATTCAGCTGCATCTTTCCATAAACCTGATGAATCTAATTCACCAGATAGACTGCAGGCGAACCTGGATGACTCCAAACGTTCTGTTTTTAAATTCTGATTAAACAGAACTTGTTGTTTTTGGACCAGGAGCCTCAAGTATGAAACGCTGCAGTTTTCACACTAAACCCAAAACAGACAAATTTAGAAAAGTGCAGCGC
>CAEGAE010075861.1:0-22973 GCA_903067095.1 Girardinus metallicus
TTGGGGTTAAGTGCCTTGCCCAAGGGCACATCGACATGGGGCAGGAGGAAGCTGGAATTGAACCTACAACCTTCCGATCACAAGACAACTACTCTTCCCACAGAGCCACAGTCGCCCCCACTGGACACTTCAAATCGTTTCTTTCTCAACGTTTCCGTCTGTTAATGGGTTGATGTCGCTAACCAGCAGCTGCTGGTGTCATTTTATCTTCCTTTCTAACTCGTTCTAAATGCTGCAGAGCTGCAGCTCCGTCCTTCAGCATCACTAACGATTGTCGTTAAAGTGAGCAGAGACACCAACGTCCCGCGGACGGTAATTATCCTGATCCGGAGTGAAAACATCTGATGTGTGAATGTGAGAAAGTTTCCCGTTTGTGCTGCTTTTTAAGCTCTTAAGGACCTTTGCTGCTCTGTCTGCTGGACTTAAGGCTGATTAAAGGCTTTGCCCTCACAGATGGCACGCCAAGCGTGTTGAAGTCAAATGAGTGGCAGCGCCGCCGCCGCCGCCTCTAGGCCTGATGGGAGAATAATGATAAAAAACGGCTTGTTTAATTACTCTAATGCACAAACATCCACATGTTGTTGCTGTGCAGAGTGGGATTAAAATGGAGCTGGAAGGGGCGGGGCTTAATGCAACATGTGGTTACTGAACACATTAGCAGATTTAGAGGTTTTAGTGGAGCAGTCAGGTACAGTGTGAGTCCACTAATAATTTACTTATTAAAGTTGACATAATGCATATTAAAAACCAAGACATCGATTTGTTGGTTTTCTTCTGGGTGTCTGAAGGGCATGACATCACCCGAGGTAACAGCGTTCCAGTTAACATTTATTATTTTTAATAAACATATTTCTTTATTGGGTTTCACCTTTAAGTCTTGATTAAAGTAGATGACTCTGTTTGCCTGAGCATGATGGCGGCCAACATTTTTCCGGAGGGCCCATGGCCCCCGGTGCCCACCCTTGGGGGGCGCCACTGCCTGTGTGGTCAGTTAATAACTGCACTTACTGAACACATTATATATAAATGCACACAATTTTTAATTGAGTTAATAAATGATTAAAATAACAAGTTAAACACACATGACCTAAACTACGAGCCACAAGCAGCTGCTGTCTGGCCGTCAGACGCTTCTTCTGTCACACTTTCTGTCCTGTAAATAACAACATTAATGCCAACTTTTTTAACATAAAGCTGCTGCAGAACCAGAATGGTAAACTGTGCGAAAAGCTCATCAACTTCTTGACTCTGTCACCAAAATTATTTCTGTTTGCTGTGAACCAGAATAAAGAGATGGAATATTTTTAGAGATTTAATAAAACACAGATTTAGATTCGCTAAGCTAACTTTGTAACCTCCTGTTAGGGATGTTTGTTGGCCATGCTAGGTGGACGCTAATTCAAGCTAGCTGCCTCCTGACTGCAGAGGAGGAGCTTCTTTGTTCGTTTCTGTTTCAGTCTAAGAAGAACAGAGGGAAACGGTTCAGCTTTTCCTCTTTCAGTTCAGCAGCCAGCGATGTGCAGCGACCCTCAGCTCAGCACTGATGATCTTAAGCGGTAAAATGGTGAAGTCAATGAAACGTTCAGACAGTCGCAGTTTTCTCATTACTCTGGAAATTGACTGCTGATCGTCTGGCTGCCGCTCCAGGATGTTTGCACGCAGCTCGTTGGAACCAGTTTAGGTGTAAACGAGCGGATTCTGAAACGACGGCGTTCCTGGGAACGCCGACTGAGCTGCAGTTCCTTTTGAACCGGATGTTGGATGTTTAGGACGTCTAAGATGCTGTTTGATGAAACAAAAGATTTTAAATTGCTTAAAAGTTAGGATTTAAAGGAATTACTTTGTTAAAGTGCAAATAGTATCTTTGCTGTTTGCTGTGTTGCCATAGTTACAATCTAACGTGAGGAGTTTTGTCCTTCCTTATATTGTCATTGCATTAAAATCCAATCAGATTCAAGGTGAAGGTTCAGAGAGAGCATCGGCGTCTCCTGAGCTTCACCGAGTCACTTTCAGATTTAAAATGTGTCGTTAAAGCAAAACAGGCCAAAGATTTACAAGAAATTCGGTTTTTATAAGAACAGAGACGAGTTTCCATCTGAGGAAATAAAGCGTCGCCACCTGAGTCTAACGCTGTTCCTGATGCTGAAGGTTCACAGGCTTACAAACAACATTATGTTGATTTTTGATCATTTTTTGTCACGTTTTTCAAAAAACAAACTAAAACATTAATAACTGGCTTCAGCAGGTTCAAGATTGTCAAAATCTCAAAAAACAAAAAAAGAAAATGCACAGATTATTTATAAATTGCAATTTTGTTATAAAACACTTTTAAAAAAGAATTATATATACGTAACTGTTAAAATTGCACACATTAACCAAACGACCAGGCTCAATAGGCCTGTCACATTAACACATTTTGCTGGATGATAAATTGTCCCAGAAGTTATTGCGATAAACAATAATGTTGTTGTTTTGAGATGGTTTCCAGTAATATAATAGAAATGGCATAATAATAATACAGTCTCAAAGATCAATAAACTTTAAATTAGAATAAACATTTAACTCTGGAACTGGAAGACATTTTAAAAATCCAGAATAAACCAACAAAACAACAGAAACTACAGATGAAATGAATTATGTCCTTCAAAAATGTCTAGATAACATCAAAACATCCGACTGGAAACTTTTGTCATCCAGTTTTTGGTAGAAAGAGAAAAATTATTAATCATAGAAATGTAAATTATTGCGCTTGTTTTTATGTATAATACAATTTGTTGATTTATTGCTCATTGGAAAATGCTTAGGGTCCAATTATAACATTTTAACCATAAAAACAAAAAGTTTATTTAATCCCATGTAGGGATTTAGGCTCCTTCACATCCTACATCTCCATGGTAACGTGTGTTAGTGCCTCGGATCGAGGAAAAGGGATCGTTCTGTATCCGGGTTTTACTGCAGCAGCTTCCAGGAAGTGAACATGAACCAGCAACATGGAAACAAAATGAAAACAACATGAAAACAAACAACATGGAAACAAAAGGAAAACAACATGGAAATAAAATGAAAACATGAAAACAAAATGAAAACAAACAACATGGAAACAATATAAAAACAATATGAAAACAACATGGAAACAAAAGGAAAACAACATGGAAACAATATAAAAACAACATGGAAACAAAAGGAAAACATGAAAACAAAATGAAAACATGAAAACAAAATGAAAACATGAAAACAAAATGAAAACAAACAACATGGAAACAAAATGAAAACATGAAAACAAAATGAAAACATGAAAACAAAATGAAAACAAACAACATGGAAACAAAAGGAAAACAACATGGAAATAAAATGAAAACATGAAAACAAAATGAAAACAAACAACATGGAAACAATATAAAAACAATATGAAAACAACATGGAAACAAAATGGAAACATGAAAAGAAAATGAAAACAACATGGAAACAAAACTAAATGAAAACAACATGGAAACAAAATGAAAACAACATGGAAACAAAATGAAAACAAACAACATGGAAACAAAATGGCTCTCCAGAGAAAAGCAGGACAAAAGTTCCAACATTCAGGAAACTCATGACTCGTCTCTTCTTCTCCTCCCTAACAGATTCTTTCTCTTCTCCGACTGGCTGCTGCCTTCTTCGTTAAATTAAGTAAACAGGTTCTCTGTTCAGGCTGAGGAGTTGGAGCTTCAGGTTCGGCCCAAACGTTGTCTGGACTCGACCCGTCAGACCAGCAGATCAACTCTGAGCGGAGTCAGACCTAATGGATCAGTAGAACCTGTCCTGCTGCGTAAAGACGCTGACTCGACGTAAAACAGCACATCTGCACCAGGACTGTTGGCTCGACCTCAAAATAATCCGATGTTTAAATCCAGATTTTAAAATCTGTGAAGTTATAACATCTACACTACAATACATGACAGTTTTTCACTTTTAAGTCCTAAACAGGACTTAACATATAATTTACAGTATTTATGTGTTGCACTGCAGTTCTCCTATCAATTTCAGCTAAAATATAAAAACATTTACAGTATAAAGAGAATTTAAAAACTGCAGTTCTGTCTGTAGCTAACTGGCTAAAGGGATCCAGGCGTCCAGGCAGTAAAGAGCTGCTGATGCTGTAGCGTTGAAAACAGTTAGATCTGGAAACTTTGACTTTAAAATGTTTCCATTTAGATCTTGAATGCGTAACAGAGAAACCTTAGTTTTCCTGGAGGAGTCGGTGTGGAAAGCTTTGACAGCTCAGCAGCAGAGGACTGGTGACGACGGTACAGCTGACGACGCAGGAAGCACAAAGAGCCGGAAATAAACCGGCAGCCGTCAATCAAAACGTCTGCGTTCCCAAAAACCCCAAACAGTGAGTCATCTTCTGCAGAGGAAGAGGAGCGGGGCGAGGAGGAGGAAGATGCGGTTTTCATGACAGTTTTTTTTTTATGTAACTTACTGTAGATTTAGATTTTATTCCAGTTAATGAGATAAAAATACGGCATTTTAAAGTTTACTCAAATACATTTCAGATTGTTTAATGAAATAATAAGAAGTAAAGTTGGGATGTACAACCTTCACTGGACAGCTGTCAGTTTCATTCTCCACTCCAGCAGGTGGCGATAATGAGCCGGTTTTGCATCTAGCGACTCAGCTCCTTCAGACTAGCCAGCAGCAATTAGCAAACACCTGGTGGGACTGCTCATCAGCTGAGCTCTTAATAGGAGCTACTTCTCAGAGTGAAATGAGGTTAAAGGGTTAATAGAGGAGCCATTTTGGGATGACTTCCTGAAGGCGGAGCTTCAGAAAGAGCCAGAGATTTTAAAGAGACAGAGGCCCAATTTCAAGGTGCTACATTAGGAAGTAATATTTTATTTAAGTTATATTTAATATATATCATTTTCATAACTACTGAAGGGAACATAGTTACTCCATTATGCTATAAAATGGACCTTACTGAAAATTACAATACTGCTGCTTTAAAGCTAACCCTATCGAATATTAAGGTAACGTGAAAATCAGACTTTGAAGAAAATTGTAAAAGAATTGATCATTGAGTAAACAGGAAAACTTAACTGATGAAAAGTTTTCACTGATTTAATGTCAGACAGTAAAATGATGTTTTTTCTACAGTCCTGCCCCACAAAAATACCCAAACCCAGCAGCAATAATCCCTCTTAATACTCGGCTTTAGCTTTCATATTGTATATTACAATAAAACATGTTAAGGGAGCTGCTGAAGTCTCGTTAGAAGGTAAAAACCGTCCAGGTGAGGAAACGGGAACCTGCAGTAACTGTTCCTGGCCGTAGAGGGCAGAGTCGAGCTGCAGTCCATCACGGCCGGGGCTCAGAGCGAGGCATGACGGGAACATTTCTCCTCAGAAACCATCAGCAGATCGGCTGTCGGTCCAACTCCCTGCGGGTTTCAGTTACAGAACTATTACTAAATAAAAACAAAGAAAAGTAAAAGGATGAAGCGTTCAGCTCAGAGCCAGAGCATCTTCCTCCTGCTCCTCTTCATCACGGCTCTGTCTGCTCCTCCAGACTGGTCTAAAATAAATCAATCTGTTTTGTTTCCCCCTCTCTGTTCTCCAGAACTCCTACTGGGCCGGGTCATTTTTCTTCTTCGTGTAATATCTGCAGCAGTCGCGCTGAGGACGCTTTGATTTCCCATCGCTCAGCCAGTTGACATTTATTCCACAAACACTTGACATTTGGAAATCGTCTTCCTGTGTGAGGAACCTGCAGGCCCCTCTGCGCAGCGCCGCCCCGCCGGCCGGCCTTTGTACCCAGCAGCTGGACGGTATGGACCCGCTCCGCTCTCAAATTGATGCTTTCTGCAGAAAATCTGAAGCTTTCAGTCCAAACATGAATCTGAAGGTCTGATCGATTTCATCTTCAGGGCTGCTTGTGTTCCTTCAGTGACCTTAAAGGGGCAGTACTTTGCTTTCCAGGCACAGAGAGCCATTTTATAACACTATCAGGTAACTATGTGTTTGCTAACTTAAGATGTTAAAAATACTTTATACATCTGACTTAAATTGAAATATTACTTTGTGATTCACATTGAAATATGGCCTCTGTCCCTTTAAGAAGCTCCTGCTCTTTCTGAAGCTCCGCCTCCAGGAAGTCATCCCAGCATGGTTCCTCCATTAACCCCTTAACATTTTTACCAGCATTTAACTAAGAAACGGCTCCTATAATGAGCTCAGCAGGTCCTCCAGCTGTTTGCTAATTGCTGCTGGCTAGTCTGAAGGAGCTGGGTGGGGGAGGAGCTGTGTCTTGAAGGCGGGGTTAGGCCCACCCAGGCGTTTGCACAGCTGAATGGTTGCCATGGAGATTAAAGGATTTCTCATGACAAAGTCAAATCAAGATGATGAGGGAATAAATTTATAACACGATGGAAAGATTTTAAAAAAAGTAACTTTCACACCATACCAGCCCTCTAAAACCGTTTAGTTGATTTACAGGTAGAAGTCAAAAGAAAGCGAAAAGCATGATTATTAAAACATTGATTGCTTTATTCCACACATTTTCTCAGTAAAAGATTTATCTCAGATGGGAAGAGAAGCCTCTTCGCCTGAGCTGGACCTGCAGGTCGTCCTCTCCTGCTGTAAAGTCTCACCGTTTCCTCTGACTTTCACAGCTTGCCATGTCATTTCTCCACACCTGCCCTGCCCTCCTTCCCCCTGCAGGCTTCCGTCAGAAACATTATGCGCCGGCAGGGTAGCGCTGCGCTCTGCGCTGAGCTCGGATCAGCGCCGGTTCCCTCGCAGCTGTGAGTGGAAGGAGGAGGAGGAGACCCTGCTGGTCATGATGAGTTCAAATCGCAGAGCGCGCAAACAAAACCTCCAAGCCACAGCCTGAGCTCCAGGTGGGTCGGCCGCTTCGTTTGCATGTCAATGAGGAATCTGATCACATCTCAGCATCCAGCGGCGGCAGCGTAACGCTCCACACCGGGACGGATGATTCCGATCTGGAAACATCTGCAACAACGGCAGAAAGAGCAAACCTCTAAACATTTGATCTTTTCAGCTGCGGATGTTTTCTTCCCAACAGCGTCGCGTTTCACTGACTGATAACAATGAGCAGGTACAAAGGGGACAAAACACACATAATGCACATTTTTGTACGTCTGCTTGGGTTTGAACATCTTCTAAAAACAGACCCGCTAAACACAGGGGAAAAACCCACAAGCTGGCTTTTACCAATAAGTTTTATGGTGTCTGGAAAATAAGCAGTTTCAAAAACCTCCGAAATGATCTGTTACCTAGCAACCCCAGCCTGTTACCTAGCAACCCAGACTGAGTTCCAGCCTGTTTGCTCAGCTGGTTTTATCCATCAGTCAGAGTCATAATGCCGATCTTCAGTTTGATTTATCATAAAGTCATTTATGATCAGAACAATGTCCATTGTCTTACTATTTCCATTCAGATCCACATAAATTGGACACCAATCCAAACCAAGCACAGTAGAAAACTGTTTGCCTCTTCCCATTAACCCCTGAGCAGAATCACGCTGGACCTTAAATAACTCAGAACTCACAATGAAATACGCCCCCTGGTGGCGACAGCATAGGAAAGGATAAATGGCTCCTACAGACACAAAGTCATGCAACATAGAATGAACAATCAAAACATTATGATTTTATCGCTGTATAGTGGCTGCTGGAAAAGTCAAATGTTTCATTGTTGACTTATCCTCTAGAAACCACTTGCTGCATTCTTGTTGGCTGTGCAGGAGGCTCTGCTTTTGCTTTTCAAAGACATACGGCCGTAAAGCTGCGCATCAGTTTGCAGCCATTTTCATGTGCGAGTGTAAACGTTGAGTTGGGGGGCGTGGCCAGCAGCTTACTTGGATTTAAAGTGACAGAGGTCCTAAAACGTCTCAGAACAGGCAGAACTGAGCAGAATAAAATCTGATTATCTGAGAACGACTTTGTGCCAAAATGTAATGAACATGTTATTTATAGACCATAAACCCACTGGGAGGTTAGTGAAGGTAAATCAGTGCTTCCTCTTGTGAAGGAGTGGCTGGTTGGTGTGCGGCTCAGACAGCAGCAGTGGGTTTCTCAGGCAACACTAACACAGTTTCTGACTGCGGGAGTCGGTGAGTCATCGCTGTAGCCGTTATACGGGCGGCGCATCAATCAGCCTCTCCTGATGGGAGCAGATGGCGTATAGCAGCCCAACCAGTGAGGACGACTGGGCGTGTGTGTGTGTGTGTGTGTGTGTGTCGGATGAATACCGCTGCAAACAGCATGAAGCTGCAGGACAGCAGCGGCTGATCGGAGCTGGAGGTCCAGCTGCGGGTGGATGTGGGGACCTGCAGCGGGTCGGTGGGATGTTTACGGTGGGATTAGAGATGTGTGTGTTCATCACATGGCGTGTGATCTGAATAGATCCCATTTAATCCAATAAGAGTCGCATGAGAAGTCTGGAGTGATTATCGGCACAAAGTTTCCTCAAAAGCAGAAAACATGCAGAAACTGCAAGGTTTGTAGTAAATGGTTTCACTCTCAGGATGTTCCCCTGACAGGCCAGGAGACTCGGATCGATTGGGGATCAAAGTTGCAACATGTTTTACATTTCCAGCCGCTCTGAGTCAAAAACAACCAAACAATTTGAAAAGCCTGTTCCCCTCCTCGCCTGTGGGGGCGCTGCACCAAGAACCACTGAAGAAGACACTGAGTGTAACTTAATTCTTCAAGAAAAATAGACAAAAGTGGCATCAGATTTTAATGTTTGTTGGATTTCTCTTTCGTCTTGATAAAAAAAAAAACACGACCCGTTTCTCCTGCTAGCGCGAGGCTAGCATGGTTGTTTTGGTTGTATTTAGCCAAAATGCCCTGCGCTGGAGCTGTTTCTCTGCCATTAGCACATTTAGCAGCACGTACACATGCAGCACATACGCTCAACAAGGTGACAGCACTAAGCCCCTCCTCTTGGCTCTGATTGGTTGTTTTTGGTTCTCCAGATGGGAATAGTAGCTCAATCTTTTCACAGATTATCTGTCTCATTATAGTTTTAACAAATGTGTAGAAGATATTTTATAAAAGTTATTTACTGCAGCTTTAACTAAACTAACCTTAAATAAAACAGGACTGACTGTAATCGCCCATCCGGAGTTTTGAATTATAAAACCTGGCGGAAGAGACGAGCGAATCAAAACACAGACGATGGAAAAAGGAAGTGAAGGAATGAGAACATGTTGAAACAAAGACGGAGACGCTGTAGGAAAAACGAGGAGCTGCAAAGTCCTGGTCCCGGCTAGTGAGAACAGAACCGGAGCTGAAGGGTTCGGTTCAGATCTGCTTCCTCCGTAATCACTGACAAACACACACAGTCAGATCAAAGCTGACGCTCACAGCAGGAGGCCGAGCCGAAGCTCCTGGTGATGAACTTTCCTCAACAACCTGAAGTCAGAGCCGCTGCTGGGCCGGTTCCCCCCGAACCCACGTCTGGATCCGATTCACCGTTTCTAACTCCCTGAAGCCTCATCAGCCCAGCAGAAACCCAGCAAATCACTCCAGTTTGAGCCAGCAGACTGGAACTCAGTGGTCTTACTGGTTTACTGGCTGAAGGAGGAACAAAACCCAAAGCTTTAAAAGATCCAGAAGAACTGAAATAGAAGGAGCTAAAAAAATGTGGCGTAAATGAATGTACATCTTATTTAACAATGTTTATTCAGGAAATGCTCCCCCGTGCGGCCCCCGGCTCCCCCGTGCGGCCCCCGGCTCCTCCGTGCGGCCCCCGGCTCCCCCGTGCGGCCCCCGGCTCGCGCCTGGGCTGGCTGTGGGGCCGCTGGCGGACAGCAGCAGATCTGAGGCTCTTCCAGGTTTTTCCTTGTTCCTTCATGAGCTGGAAGGACAGACGGCAGGAAGCTACAGTTTGTTGTTTTTTGAAAGCTGAGCTGCTTTTCTTTAGCTTGTCCCTGTAAACGAACCCATCTGTGCCGCCGTCAGTTCCTGACTTCAGAGACGAATCATCCTTTACCAAAGTCAACATTTCTCATTTTTAGATTCGCTGCCCTAAGTTCCAGTTAGATGCTTCAAGACCAGAAGCGTGCTAACTGCTATACTTCTAAACTCCTGCAGCAGCTATTTATGCAACAGCGCGAAGGCTAACTGCTATTCTATTCTCTAGTCTTGCGTCAACGTGCTGTGCTGCTGTGCTAACGCTACTATGTTTCTAACTTCCTGTTGTAGTCAGATGACCAACAGCGCTAACTAGCTGCTCCTTTTACAACTACCTGTACAAGTTAGCTTTGCTAATATTAACTACCAATTTTCTAAATCCCAATGACAGAGCACTGCTATGTAGCTCAAATGCTAACTGCTATCTAGCAGTCAGCAAGCTAACTACATAAAAGTTGTGATGCACTGCTAACAGCAGCAGCTGCTTTTCTAACTTCCAGTACAAGCTAGCTGTGCTGAGGTGCTAAAGCCAACCGACTGCAGCATTATTCCACATTGCTAAAGGTTTCTGCTGCTTTTCTAACTTCTTGTATCAGTTAGCTGTGCTGCAGTAATAATCCTGGCCTCTATAACAAATATGATTTTATTTCTACCCACGTCTGACGCAGTTCTACGGTTCTCACCAACACTTCCACTCATGGATGAAATAAAGTGACAAAATAATCAGAATAAAAAGCAATAAATTAAAATCAAGAATATATTTACAGTACAAGTTTCCTCTGCATCTCAGACATTTCATGTTTATAATGTTTCTATTGTTTATTATGATTTAAATGTTTACTTATTTATTTTTAAATCAGTGATTTACTCCTGACCGAGCGTGAAACAAACACGGCGGCCGACGTTTGCATGCCTGGCTGGACGAGCCGGACACTCAATAAATGTTCGAGGGAGATAATAAATTGTTCGCCGAAGCGTAAAATAATCAACAGCCAACAGATAAATCACGGGAATACGAACCCGCAGCAGGCGGAGGGAAAAGTCTGAACGTCTGACGTTCCGAGGCAGGAAGCAGCTTCACGCAAACGTTTCTCCTCTTCTTCGATTCAGAACCGGCTGAAATTAAACACACACGTTCCAAAAGCAGCAGAAAAAGACCAACTCCAAAAGAGTAAAAGATGTTTCTTTAATGTCAGAATTGACATTTAAATCAAGATTCTATCAATTATGGAAAAATGTTTTAAAACCACTAAAGAACAAACTCTTAATTCTTGCACACGTGATGCTTGGAAGTAAAAATCACAATTAAATGCAGCTCTGTCATTTTTAGGGAGTTTAAATAATTTAGCTAAATATTTACCAGTTAAATATTTAGCTATTTCATAAAATTATGTTATTTATATAAATTATTTTCATTATTGTCCTTAAAATACTAAAATTTCACATAACTTTGTTTTGGTCCATCTGTTGATATAATTTTTTAATATTAAATGATGTTTTGATCAGTCGAGTCACATTTTATCCAAATACTTTTTACAAACTAAATATTTAGCCAGTTCAAGAAAAGAGGGGCGAAAAACGGCGACGCAACAATTTCAGCTAAAAACAGACTGCAAATAGTTTATTGCACTTATTCTTTGATAAAAAGTTAACTTAAAACTAGTAAAATGCCAGCAATCCTGTCAGACTGAGGCGGTAAATTTATGAGCTGCACATCTGGATCATTTCTAGATTCTGGCTGGACGACGTTTCCCGCAGCGATCGTCCGATCCCAGACTTCTGACGTTTAGCTGCAAAACACTGGCTTTGTAATCTCTGCAGATTATCGTTTTTATAAATAAACAAGTGTTGACATCAGGAAATATGCAGTTTGTTTTCTGTATGTGTGAAATTAATCAGCTGTTTTTGGAAGTATTTGGCCCATTTTTCCCTTTATTTGAGACTAAACCTTCTTGATTAGATTTTAGCTCCCTGTCTGTGTTTTGACTCTTCCATGCCTGCCAGTGTGTCTCTTCATCTTTATTTCATCATTTCATGTATAAGACCCACCCTGACCTCTGACCCCGGCGCTGTTTTTGATGTTGCTAATGCTGCTAATCTGTCTGCGGCTCCACTGGAGCCTCGACACACACAGACGATGAGCAGATTTCCTCTTTTCATTTACAGAAAGGAAACACAGACAGACACATGCTGAGAGATTCCTGCGTCTGCTGCTGCAGTGCACACACACACACACACACACACACACACCCCTGCACACACACACACACACACACAGATGCAGTCCCATCAGGTCAGCCCTCCTGGATCTGTCATTACATCTGGCACAGCGCAGAGCAAATCCCTTCCATATTTTATTTTTTTAAGTTAGCAGGACAATGAAAGAGGAAGGAGATTAGCGCCTGTAATCCACTGTGTGTGTGTGTGTGTGTGTGCGGTTCTGGTATCTGTGCCTGCTTGTGTTTCGGCGTTGATGTGAAGCTAACTGAAGCTAACTGAAGCTAACTGAAGCTAACTGAAGCGTGGCGCCAGCAGCTCTCACTCGTCCTCCTTCGCTGAACGGAGAGAATGACGAAGTGATGATGGAGAGAAGAAACAGGAGGCAGAAACATCGCAGCATCAGTCCGTCGCAAAACGATGCAGCGGCTCACAGAAATCTGTGTTTCACTGAGAAATCCTCCGAGAACCAGCAGAGCAGCGATGACATTCAGACCGTTTCAAACTCAAATCGCAT
The DNA here is from genome assembly GCA_903067095.1 of Girardinus metallicus. NCBI lineage: Eukaryota > Metazoa > Chordata > Actinopteri > Cyprinodontiformes > Poeciliidae > Girardinus > Girardinus metallicus. Next base: position 12,657 of record CAEGAE010075861.1, read on the forward strand.
TTTGTTTTTAATACAGAGTGGTAACATTTTACAGCACAATCAGTAACCATGGTAACTTCTGTTATGAAAATGCTATGCATATCAAATATGACTTAAAAGAAATGTTGCTTTACCAGCGTTGCCCTGAGAAAGACGGAGCTCCTGTAATGAGCTCAGCGGATGTTTGCCAGTTGCTGCTGGCTAGTCTGAAGGAGCTGAGTGGAGGAGGAGCTTTGTCCTCGAAGGCAGGCGTTTAGTGCAGATGAATGGTTGCCATGGGGATTACAGGATTTCTCCAACATGCAAGCAACACTTGATGAGGGAATTAAATTCAATCAAGTCCATTTTACATGGTACCGCCCCTTTAAATTGACAGTTTTCTGCTTTTGTGTCAGAGGATTCATATTTTTCAGAAGTTCCACTTTAAAATAAGAACATGTCCAGAGGATAGCTGGACGTTTGAGGGCAAACTGACTGATTTTTTTGTGCATCTTAAACGAACCTGCATCTGGAGCAAAAGGCAGCTGCATTTTCAAACCTCCAGCTGCTTCGGGGCAACAAAGTTCAAGACTTTGTGATCCGACAGGTGAGGTTCCTTTCGAGTCACCTCTGTGACGTAAACGCTTCCCGGCTGAGTCTAATCATAGACCACCTGTACCTGCCCGCTCCCTCCGGGTTTAATTGGCAGAGAACCGAACAACCGGACCCCCGACCCGTCAGTCAAACCCGCTGCAAAAAAACTACGAAAAACGGGTAGAAAGTAGGTCGATACAGGAAGAGAGCTTTTAGGTGTCGGGAGTTTTGAAGTCTTGATAATGGCTGTCAGGTGCAGAGCGAATGGCAGACAAAGTGCAGGTTATAAACTCACTTCACTGGAGGACAATAAAAGCGTTGTGCGTCCCCTGCTGCATGGCCTGCAGAGACGGAGGAAGTCGCAGCCTGAGGAGTCGGGAACAAACAGAGGAACAGAGTTCAGCACATGCAGCTTTTTCTTACTACACTCACATTTCTCACATTAAGCTGCAGTTTGTAGTTCAACCCCAGCAGAATATCTGGTGAAAACTGAGTTTATTCTCTGAATTGATCAGGTGTCCGGTGAGCGTTCAGCCAACATGGCGGCCGGTTCGTTTTCAGGACGCAATAAACCTTTAGCTACGGAGAGCCATTTGTAATAACACAGTCAAAAACTAACAGCAATAATATGGATTATCTGGCCTGACGGTTCGTTATTCACTCATATTTTCACTCATTCATAAATGTCACTTTCAAACTAATTCATTAGCAAGTTAAATATTTAGCTTAAATAGTAAACATTTTGCAAAGTTACAGTGCAAAATTAAGTGCAATAATTTGGTTTATAACAGAAAAATGGGGATTTATTTTTCCATTATTTAACTATAAATGTCACTGTTTCAAACTAAATATTTAGCTTCTAACTTTAGTTGGTGAGCTAAATGCTAGCTAAATATTCTAACTAAATGTTTAGTGAGATATACTCAGCAAGCTAAAAGACAGCTAGCTCAATATTTAGCTGGCTAAATCTGAGGCAGCTAAATATTAGCTAACTAAATATTAAGCTTAAAAAACTAAATATTTATTCTAAAAACTAGCTAAATATTTAGATAATATGCAAATAAATGGAAGTGGTTTTGCAGCCCTCCATTCAAACTCCTGCTGGTGAGATCAGCTCTCTCCATGTCGGTGCCGTCGCTGTAGATCTGCGCCGCCGTTAAAACGTCTCGCCCTTCCAGCTGAAACGCTGCGCATGTCACCAGGAAGACGATGAAGAGCATTGAAACAAATCAGTTTTCTGTCCCAAAGGCAGAAATAAAATGTGGGAGTTTGAGAATTTTTACTAGTAGGAAGGAAAAAAAAGCTTATTTTCAGAACAGAGTTTTCCTGTTTTAAGACGGCAGCAGAACGGCGCTGATCCAGTCTGATGATGATGATGATGATGGTGAGGAAGCAACTGAGACACAGAGAGAATAAGGAACCAGAAAAATGACCAAACTGCAGCATAACAATGAGTAAATATCTGACAGGCGCAGAGCGAGAGCTTACGTCGTTCCCCAACTGACTCTCCGTCGTTTCACTGAATAAAATGTTTATTTCGTTTAACAGGCGGCGTCCTGATCTGAGCCTGAATCAGCCGTTTTAACGCATCTCTGTCTGTAAATCAGCAGACGCGTCCTGCTCTCACCAAACCAAAGATCATTTTCTAACTGGAGCCGAGAAGCATCGGCGTGGAGCTCGTCAGACCAGCCCACCGCAAAGACGAGCAAAAAAACACATTTAACCTTAAAACCAGGATGTTTTTACTGAGATTAGGGATTTACATCCTTAATGAAGCAAATCCTCCGGCTGTGACCCCCTTCAGCTGGCCTTCCTGACTCATTTATTATGAAAGTCTGCAGCTGTTGACGGCTGTTTGGCGTCGTGAAGCGTAAAGCTGCCCTGCTCTTTACCTGGAGAACAAGCAGCACTTCCCCTTTCATCATTTCTCCTTTTGATTCGTCGGTTTCCGGCGGCGTCCCGACGGTTCGGCCCGCGGTTCAAACCGAGCCGCACCGTAATTCACCACACAAAGGCGAATAAAGACGCAGCTCCCCTCGGGTCTCTTTATCTTTCTTGCTTTAATTGAGCCACTCCATCAAAGCGCGCCGCCTTGAACTGAAGCGCTGCGCCGTTTTAATTTTCCCTCATTACCTTTTATGTAACTTAGCGGCTCTCCGACGGGAGACCAGTCATTTTTAAGATGAAAATGAAAAGAGTCGCTCAGGGTGAGACATTAAAACGAGAACGGCTCACAGAGCTGCTCCTTGCTAACAACAACGTCTGCGGAGGATTTTTGACCTTTGACCTCTCAGATGGGAGACGCTCTGTTAGAAAAAGAAGAAAGCTGGATTTTTATTTATTTTTATTTCCTCCAAAAGCATATGAAGCATTTGATGCTTGCACAGCCCTCTCAAGGTCACGGGATATCATTGTAGTCGTTCGGGCTTTGACTAGGCCTTTGCAGCGCATTCATTCTTTCATTTTTCCACCATTCTGTCGCAGATCTGATGTCCCATTAATGACCCAGTTTGTGTCGCGTTTTATCCACATTTCGTTCTGGAAACGTTTTCATCTCCAGGAACCTAATCGATGTTTCAGTGATCCACCGATTAATCGATTTTCTTTGGTGATCAGAGATCAACGATCGGCCGATATTTACGTGAGAAACTGATTTTATCTGCAGCTGAAAGGCCTGAAAATCAGCCGCACAATTTATCAGATAAACAAATTGGTGTCATCACGTCAAAAAATACTGAAAACTGCAATCAGTCACTCCTGCAATCTTATGAAAATATGCAGATTTTATAATTTATCATTTTATAAAATGTAATATTTTATTAATTTATGTCGAACTACAATTTGGAGTAGAAAAATCCCAAAGAAAAACATCAAATTTACAAAAACAATATTAAAAATGGTCTTAAATGGACCATTATGTATGAAAAAGCAAATTATTGTGTCCTAATATTTAAATATTAATTCTAATTTAATCACTTAGTGTCATTTCTGTGTGAAAAACCCAGAATGTGAGCTTAAACCTGTGTTCATATTTAGAAACTCTGCTCTCTGACCAAAGTTATTCAGAACCACTGCGGACCGTCTGCAGAACCACAAGCGGTTCTGCTGGTCTGAACTGGACCTTTTCATTCCTTACTGGTAAACCTCAGGATGGAGGCAGCTCCGTGAAAAACCAGGACGTTCTAACAGTTTTCTATCTTTTCTTAAAGCTAATTTTAGTTTAGCACAGCTGTTTAATCTGTCAATAAAAGAGAAGTTATTTTAAAAGTTTCCATCAACAGGCTCCTCTTCATCCAGAAGCTGGTTGCGGTTTCTGGATGAAGCATCGATTCGCCCGCCGGGCAGAAAGACTCCGGCGATCTGACAGGGATTTGAACCGACAACCTTCAAAGCGCTCTGGAAACAGAGAGAGTGGCACACCGGAGACTAGAAAGTAATATTAAAGAATAACTCAACCTAAGAAACAGAATTAAATCAGAGTAACAAAGAAGAACTAGAGGCAAGAAATGAACTGAATCACTACGAAGGACTGAACTAAAACCAGAAACGAGAAAAAAATCAAAGGAAAAGATGAAGAAGTAGAAAATAATAAACTTCAAAACAACTCAGGATCCTGGTTTCTATGGCAACCGTTAACCATCTCCATGCCAGCTTTTCTTTTCATCAAATTTCAGCGTAACGTGCAGAGAAGCACCACATGCTGTTAGGCACGGTGGAGGACCTGTGATGCTGTGGGAACCTTTTCTTCCACATCACAATTTTCAAAAAGCTTCAAAGTATGAAATTTTAGATTACATCTTCAGAATCTACATGATCACTCTGGATTGAGATGATCTGAGCTGAAGTTTAAGCAACTGAACCTGTTTTTGTTGCCCATCAGTCAGGCAACAAAAATCTCCATGAAATCCTCCAGACATGATCCATAAACCGGCAAAGTTCCCTGATGCTGATCATGGAGATTTGCATGATGATTACTGTCATGGCTGCAGGTCTGGTTTGATTAACTCAGGAGGGACCCACAAAGCAGCTGATGAATTCAGACGGCGCCGGGTTTTGTTTAGGCCGGACCGGGACTAGAAACGAGGAGAAACGCTCATCAGAGGGAGGAAAGGTGAAGAGAGAGAAACTTCCAGTAACGAGAAGATAAGCAACTCTCTGTCCAGCTTCGTATTTCTAATCAGAGAACATTTTTCCACTGAAGCAGCTCAGAATCAGCAACGGAAAATCCTGGATCAGTGGATCTAATCTGGGCGGATCCACGGCATCAAACTGAGAACAAATACAGGCCTGAAATACTTCAGATGTGCAAAAGAATCCACATAACATAACATTTTCACTTATGGCCGAAATACGGAACTTTTTTCAGAACATCTGTAATTTTAAACCTGCATGGATTTGAGAAAAATGACAGTAAATTCAAACCTGTGCGACCAAATTCTGCTTTAAGAAATGAATGCAGATTTAAGTCACAGTCAAAACGATACTTTAGACACATTAACAGGAAACTGAATGTTGTAGAGACCAAAAACTGTTTCCTGGTAGCCCAGGTTTCTGAGAGCCGAACGACAGATTGATACAAAACACTGTAAAAACCGAACAGGGTTTTATCAGAAGGGTTGAGGATGATGAGTTATGGATGTGATGAGCCATATGCTCACTTTAAACCGAAATCAGTAACAAAAACTATCCGGCCTATAAAGCTCCATATGTTAATCAGCTGTGAGTTTCTCTGAATTAAAACACAAAGTTGACCTTTTTAAAACATTTCAATCTGCTGCTTGAAGCTTGAACTGGTCTCTTTACTTTTTTTCTGATCCTACTTTTCTCCTGACGATCAGGTTCCTAAACTTTTCTTTGTTTTTTTTAAATAAGAGTTAAAAACACCAAAGTGAATCCCTGAACGTCGCCTTCCTGCCCTCACCTGTAAGCGGCTCCACCTCCATGCATGTTGCGGTGGATGGACTCAGACCGCAGGTGAGTCCAGAACCTTCTGGACCGAATAGAGACTCATGCAGCTGCAGCCTGCTGGTCATCAGAGCACACAGGGGCCGTGTTGCGTTTGTGGGCCTCGTTCAGGTGGGCTCCTCTGTTTGCAGGCGGCCCTCCGCTCGTGACGTCAGCTGCTGTAATTACGTCAAGCAGTAAACGTATTTAACCAGGAGATGAAAGCTAAAACTGGCTGCAGAGTTCCTGCGGATCACAGGATGATTTCCTTCAAAAAGAAAATAAAATTCAATTCAGATTCGGGTTTTTTTTTCTATAAAACCAAGACAACAGAGTCACCAGCAAGTTCATTTCATATGCAGCTATATGGATTATGATATGATCCAAATTCAGTTCTGATCGGTTCATCACCGTTAAAAGTTATGGAGTCACATTTAGTCCCAGCAGGAAAATGCAACCACTTCCCATTATTCACAATAGGAAAACACTGTATGTAATTTGTAATTACTTATTGTGTAATTTAATTGATTGTTATTTATTCATCGCCTAAATTAATCTGGATAAATATGCAATATCCAGTTTCTACGAATTTTAAAAATTACACATCTTAAAACTCTGTTGTAGTAAAAAACATCAAACCCAAAATTACAAATGAATCTTTTTTATTTTGTCTCATATCTATTCTGGTATTTCAGACATAAATAATCAGAAAGCTGATTTACTGAGTTTATCTTCCAAAATCCTTCAGCACTGTCCAGATGTAGTTCTCACTCCGACCGCTAGAGGGCAGCAAAACACTTCTAATGGGGTCTTCAGCACAGCGGGAACGAGCATCGACCAGCTGTTGGGGAAAATCTGCGCCATCTTAGCTGCACTAACACCAAAGCAGGACTGATGCTTATTTGCGACAGCCGTCCAAAAGGCAGCGATCAGGATTCGTCCTTTCATGGCTCACTGGGAGGAGGCATCAGAGCGCCACGGCGTCCCCCTGAATGAGCTGGAAAATGTCGCTGGTTGGAAGAATTTTCTACTTCTGAAGTTTAAAGGATTTTGCAGAAAGTTTCCAGATGAAACTGTTTGCTGCTTGTCAGCTGAACCAGACAGGAGTAAAGGAAGAGAAAACGCTCACATCCTGTACAGTCGTCAAGCTTTGTTTTGTTTTATTCAACCTCAACTTTTTTATATAAACTGCCTCACAGCCAGTCCTCTCATTAAATAAAGTTCTTTATCCATTTTCTATTTGTTTTCCCTCCAAACCAATAGATTTTAGAAAGAGCTCCTATCTTTCTCCTGGGCTCTTAGCTTCCATTGTTTGCAGATCAATGTAACCGTCCCTCCTCTCAGCACCTGTAGGGGGCAGACAGACGCCCATCGGCCTGGACCTCAGCGGTGCGTGGCCCCATCAGCGTGGCCCCATCGGCCTGGACCTCAGCGGTGCGTGGCCCCATCGGCGTGGCCCCATCAGCGTGGCCCCATCGGCCTGGACCTCAGCGGTGCGTGGCCCCATCAGCGTGGCCCCATCAACGTGGCCCCATCGGCCTGGACCTCAGCGGTGCGTGGCCCCATCGACCAGGACCTCAGCGGTGCGTGGCCCCATCGGCCTGGACCTCAGCGGTGTGTGGCCCCATCGGCCTGGACCTCAGCGGTGTGTGGCCCCATCGGCCTGGACCTCAGCGGTGCGTGGCCCCATCGGCGTGGCCCCATCAGCGTGGCCCCATCAGCCTGGACCTCAGCGGTGCGTGGCCCCATCACTGTGGCCCCATCGGCCTGGACCTGTGGCTCTGGGTGTGTTTGCTCCTGACCTGATTGGAGTGCCAAAGACCACTGGAGCACACCGAAGCCCTTCCTGCTCCTCGTGACCTTTCGCGACCTCTCGCTGCACTGATTCTGTTAAAAGCCTCCAAATCCGCCCGTCATTAGCAAAGCGCCGAGCTCTTCTCTGATTGCTTTCGTGACCAAAAATTAACTAAAAAGATTTGATCCATAACATGTCCCCATGAAAATCTGGAGTAAACAGTTTGGAACGACGTTTGTATTTTCCACCAAGGCCAACATGTTTACTGGGAGTTAGAAATGGGAAACCTCTGGCTCCCAGTTTCTGTCAGTACAGTTTTACAGCCATGTGACCAACCAGTGACGCAGACTGGTCCGTCCCGTCTCCAGTCCAGGTGATGAACTGAGCAGAGATGTTCAAAGCTTGGGATGTTTTATAACATAATCCTGATTTAAGCTTCTCCACTGCAAACACACTAAAATCTTACCAAGTAGTTTGTCTAGTTTCCATTGCAGACATCTGAGTAGCGACTGCTGCAGCTCAGGCGTCATGGAAAACGTTGGAAGGTCATCTATGTGTCGTTAATTACAGCATGAATCAACTTTCTGTGTCACCGCTGGTTGGCGAGCGTTCGGTTCGGTTAAACCTGCGGCGGTTTCAGACTTGTTCACGCCACTGATTCAGAGCCACCTGTAACTGCGGGAGTCCGCTGGCGGCGCCGCCGTCTGCGCCGCCGCTGCCTCGTTAAGCGTGCTGCCGGCTCTGATCAAAGAAGAGAGGATTGTTCCCCAGCAGGTCATCCTGCTGCATGGCTCCAGGTAAACATGTGCAGAGTCGAACTCAGGGCCAATGAAAGACATCAGCCTAATTAGAGAGACCAGCGTGAGATTCTTTTAGAGCCAGGATGTTTCCCCAAAACTGAATAAAAAATGATATAAACATAATTTTACTGCTTTTATTCAGAACAACCTCATAATGAGAGAGCCATGGCACTCCGTGGTTTCCATCTGTAAAAATAAAACTCTTCAGACTTGACTTGTTCCCGAAAGACTAGAGATTTGACTTGGACTCGTAATGAGAGACTCGAATCTAAGCACCAATTTTAATCTGATGTAATAAGTAGTGATAGGAAATGCCTGTTTGTATTTCAAATAGGGTAAATATTATATTTGATCAGGTTACAAAATAATATAAAAATCACCCTTTTTAGTCATTTTCTGAATATTAGAAGATTAAGTCATAATTATTCATAAAAATTAACAGATGTGAAGATAATAAAATGTTAATGTAAATAACTATTTGTCTTTTAGGTCCTAACCTAAACCATTTGGATTTAAATCAGTTGTCTGCGACTTGACTTGGAAAATTTACTTATGAACATCTGCAGAAACCACAGCTGGGACTTTAACATGTTAAATTTGATGAATTAATTACATAGATTTTAATATATTAAATATTTTAGCGCAGTTAATCACTTATTTTTAGGGGTTTTTACGTTTAAAAGTCCCAATCCGGAACCTTTGCATTCACGTTTCTGGTACAACCATAAATCTGGCGCACAAGAAAAAACCTGCTAACGGCGATGGAAGACGAGGCCGGAAGCCGCTTCTTCTCGGCCCAATCGGGGTTAATTTCTGCTTCTAAACGGATCTGATTGGACGCTGGGAAAGAGTATCGTCGTGTTCAAGTTGTGCTAAAGGGAGTTAGCCAAGTCTAAGCTAGCATCTCAATGCTAAACATGTAGCAGCTAATGCTAACACCAGCGGTCAATCGTCAGTTATTTCTGAAACACTGAAAAGCTGAATGGACAGATTAACACTTTGCTTCAATCTGATGGTTTAATAATAAAACAGTAAATATCTTTGTTCTTAAGCTCATGTGTCTATTCTATAATTTAGCAGCAAAAAGCAAGAGTTTTCCAATTAAATTGTGATTAATTAATTACAAGCCCTGTAATTATACCAAATACTAAGGAAATAAATGGAAACTTCTCAGTTTAAAAGAACATTTTTAATGAAACCTGCAGAAACATCCTGTTAAAACAGAAAAAGTTTGATCTGAATTCACAAGCGAAGAAAAGAAACATGTTTAGTGAAAGTTAATGTTTAATTTCAGCTGCAGAACCTAAAACCGTCTGCATGTCGCCTCCGGTCTCTTATTCTGGCTGCTTTACAATCCTGGACTGAATCAGCATTCATCACGTCGGACCAATCAAGACTCAATATTGATTCTGCTGCTTTTATAACAACATCGGCGGCAGAGAGCCGAGTCACTCAGCGGCTGGAATAAACGCTTCTGACATGCTGAACTCAACGCTCGATCCCTGACCACTGGAGTCACGATGTCAGCGACACAGGAAGTAGTTCTGGTTCATTCATTAGGCGGAAGAGATGATCACATTACCAGAGTCACGGTTTGACTCCACAAACGGTCCAGGATGGGAAAACTGGGAAAGATGAGGTTCGAAACCAGCAGTGGTGTATTCAGATGGAAATAACCTGCTGAGTAATAATGATAATAATAATAATAATAATGCATGTCCTTTAGGAGAAGATAAATATGACACTAACTACACTGGAGTTACAATAAAACATGCAACTGCATTATTTCTACTTTTTTAAATTAAGAACTTTGTTCTAGAACATTGAGTTTATTGTAATCCACATTGGATGAAATTAATAGATTAAAATTAAGAAACAGTTTCTGCCCCAAAAATTCCTTTTCATACCTTTAAATGTGTCAGTGTTTATCCGTCAGTGTCTGCAGCTCCTTTCCCACGTTCCTCCTGTGAGGAAGACGAATGCAGAGCAGCCTGGACAGTAATCAGCTGTAATTAGTCCAGTGGTGCAGTTGGTAGAGCTGTTCCTTGCAGCAAATGGACAAATGGTAAATGGACAGAACTTATATAGCGCTTTATCCGATCATTTTTGACCACTCAAAGCGCTTTACACTATAGTCATTCACCCATTCGCTCTCACAAACGCTCACACATTCATACACCGATACGCAGATCGGTAGGCAATTTGGGGTTAAGTGCCTTGCCCAAG
>CAEGAE010075864.1:0-29499 GCA_903067095.1 Girardinus metallicus
TATATTATGCTTAACATTGAATAGTGAGTCCAGCTCTGTTTTTTTATGCCTATTTTAGTACTAATAGAGCTGCAGCTCTGTAATCGTGGGGGCGCTGTGACGCAGTACAGCTCACTTACAATCTGTGACGGAACTGAAGAAGAAGAAGAAGACCGAAACAAAAAATGGTGGAACGTTTTGTGTCTTTCTTTCATGATTTCATGTATTTCTGTTTGGATATTTATTCTTGGCCAAACTCTCTTTGTTCTATATACAGTGTGTGTTGTTTGCCGCTTGCAGTAGCGAGATAAGAAAAGAATTGGAGTAGAAAAGAGAGAGAGAGGTGAGTGTATTTGGCAGAGCATGGCCTGTTTTGGCCATTAGAGAGCTGTTTTAATTAACAAGAGAGGAACTCACACACACATCTTTTTGCAGTGCTCACCAGTAATACATGTGGCGAAAATGTCTGTGTTTTAATTGCTTCAGATTCAGGCTCTCTGTTCCTGTCTTGTTTATTAAAAAAGAAAAACTGGGGGAAAAAAAAGAAAAGAAAAAAAAAAGACTGCAATGTTTCAACACACAAAGTACAGAAAGCAGAAAAGGGGGGGGGAGAAAAATGTTTTTTGTTGTTATTTTCATTTGTTTTCCCATATAAAAACACAAGCAGGAAAATGCTGGAAATGGTGAAACAGCTTTAAAAAAAAAAGAGAAGAAAACGAGCTTTTGCAAAGGCACTGCAGGAATGTGAAGAAATAAGGAGAAAGGGGAGATGCGTCCACTCACACAGGAACTGCTACCTCTGGCTTTCAGCAGGTTGTTAGGCCAGCAGAGTGTGTCTGCTGAATAATAAATGTTGTGGCAGACATGTCCTCTTACAAAGACATCCTCACAGGCACACAGAAAAGTGGCCTGCAGAACGGCTTTAAAAACCAAAATCAGGATAATACATCTTTTCAACCTAAATCAGAAACTGATTTGATGAATTCTAGTAAAATGTAAAAATCTGAAAATATGTGCAGCAAATCTAAGTTACTCTGCCTTTTCCCAAATCGTCTGTCAGGATGACAAATCTATCAAGAAATTAGGGGGGAAACACATTCAGCGCCAAATAAAACTAAATACACAACAATAAAGAGATGCTTTTTTTTTTTTTTTTTTTTCTAATCCTCCGTTCTGGCCAAAGATCTGCTAATCCTCAGAAGCACTTTGGGTGTTATTAATTCCCTAAAAAGGAAGTTTTTGCCCTAGAAAATGAGCTTTAAACTGGCTCGGGGTGACGCTGCATAACTTCCTCCTCATTCAGTGAATGAACATGTATAAATATTAATCTGCCCAAATCTCAGCCCCAGAGTCCATCCTCAAAGTTTCATTCGACAACAATTAAAGTTTCTCAGAGCTATTCCGATAGTAAACTTGAGTCAGTTTCTCATGTTTTTGTTGTTGTTTTTTTTTCTTTTAATACCAGAAATGAACTAATTTTTCTCTCCACAGCAGGAGCCAACATGTTTATTTTCAGAAAGAAATAGCTTGGTATCTCTGATGATTTAACACATAATCTTAAGCAACTGGCATCTCCTACTTCTGATTTTGTTCATAAGCAGTGATAAAATAATTAGTTAGGCTCTCTGTTTCAAACAGGACTTCTGATTACCAGATGGTGCTCTAATAGGGCCAATATATTTATAAATGTAGCTCTGAAGTGGAGATGGTCTCAGTTATTTTGTCGAAGGCTTTTTGCTGATTCAGGTTTCTCTGAATAAGGAGATATAAAAAAAATAAATAAAAAAAAAAGCATTGAGAATATTTTTTTCTGAACTTTCTGCAGTGAGACGTCATTAATTATTTACAGTGGGAGCAGAGGCGATGCACAAGGGTGTGTAAGAGATCAGTTGCTTTAAAACGGGATTTTTTTTTAAAACGAGGACAAAATCCTTCTGATCTTTACATTTTTAACCGTCTTTAGCATATGATGTCAACGGTTAGCATGATTAGTGAGACTGATCACTAAAACAGACATTTCTATTTGTTTAGAGAATTTATATTCTCATCTTCGTGCTGAGATTTCTAAATGCCAACATTTCTAAATGTTGAAAATCTATAAAGAAAAACTAAACCGCATTTTCACTGTTCCTCGTTCAGTCTTCCCGCCTGCTGGAAGTCTGGCTCTCTCTCGCTTTCTCACAGCCTGAACCACGTGTGCAGCGTGTCTCTGCACACGCCAACGGCTTCTTAAATGCATGGCTTTCTTCCGACTGCAGCACTGAATGCAGCCAACTCTGAGTGTTGATCTGATGGCCGTTAAGATGTTGCATCAAGTGCTTGGAAAATGTTTTTTTTTTTTAGTTTTTGAACAGATGGTCACAGTGAGACCTGATCAAGATGAAAATAGTCTTATGCTAGTCATCAGTCAATTTTTTAATTTTTGTGCAACTCATTTATAAATTCAGTTTCACGTCGCGCTTGTGACACCAACTTCATGTGGTCCAATTTTCATGACTGACCGTGTTATGAAGAAATGCAGTTATTCCAGTGCTGACCTTACTTTTCTGTTTTCCTCTTTTAAATTAAGTGAACCAACACCAAATCTTACTTTACACGACAATCACACTTGTTGCCATAGCAATGTTCCTGTCAGATGACAAATGGTTCACAACTCTGACCCAGAAAATACCGTCCCTTCCGCCATATTGGCTCCTGTGCTAAACCAGAACCGGCTCAAGTTCTTTGTCTGTTCTAGAAAAGTTCTTTGAGAAAGTATTTTATCGTCTGTCTGTTGTACTCTGACATAATTGTTTGTAGAGCAGGATGACAGATCTTATTATTTCCGGTACTGGTATATCACTGGCTGACATTATTAAAGAGAGGTGATGGTGTGATTTATTTTCCAGGCACATAGTGCCATTTTATAACACAATCAAATAACTATGTTACCTTCAGTTGATGAAAATGATCTATGTGGCAAAAACAGTGTAAAAGAAATGTGTCTTTGCATCGTAGCCGTGGCTGACGCCTGGAAATTGGCCTCTGTCTCTTTAAGAAGCTCCTACTGTTTCTGACATTCCCCCTTCTGCACGTCATCACAACAATGCTTCTCCATGATGCCGTTTACAAGCGTTCTGAGGAGTATCGTAGTGTGTGTAATATGAAAAATAATTCTTAATCTAAGCTAGTGTTTTACCTATGTTGATGCTATAAGTTTTAAGCTCACAGTGACTTAATCAGCAGATCGTTTCTCTGGTCAAGCTGAGATTTGGTTTCGGAGAGAGTTGCAAATTATTTGTCCTAGAGCCAGGCACCAATAATAGCAACGACTGGCGCTAAGCGAGTAGAGAAGGTTTGTTTGGCAGGTTTCGCTTTACCTCCCCCTCCCCAGGGATCCGGGTTGCTAACTCTCAGTGAGAAAAAAAAAAAAAAAAAAGACACGAGTGCCTTTACACAAGAGCCGGCATATGGCCTTGTGCTAAACTCATTTTCAGTAAGACACAAACAGAGCTGCCTGGATATTAGCTGCTCTGTGCCGAGGGAGGAGCGGTCTCCACCCGGGAGAGGCGCTGATCACGTCTCAGGCCCACAGACCAGTCCACAATTGAATAGCTAATTTTAGACTAAAAGTCTGTTGTGTTTTTTTTTTTTTAAACAGCACAATAACCTGGTTTCAATCAATAAGGCGTCATGTTGCTGATAGCATTGTTTGTGTTTATATAAATCCAGCATTTCTACTGCATTTTTAGTCTCCGTTATACCAAGTTTTAAGAGAAATAACAGCAGTTAGAAGAAAGCGGGTGAAAAGTTAGCTGTTGCTCTGAATGTTGTTACTCAACCTTCGTTGTGTTTTATTGGAGATTAACAGACCACCGCAATGCAGTGCACAGGTGAAGTTAAAATTGAAAAGTGTTTGCATATTTCAGCCCCATTGGGCACAATTTAAACTCCCAGCTGTTCCTCGAAGGCCTCTGAGGTTTCTTAGAGAACATTAGAGAACAAACAGTATCGTGAAGATCAAGAAACAAACAAGCTGAAGTTCAAAGGTGGATGGGGGTACTATGTAAAATTGACTTTTTGGAGTTTTATATCATGTTATAATTATTATTTTTGTAATGATGTTATTCTCTCACCAAAAATATGCCTGATTGCCCCAATTCTTTTTTTGCATGTCGGAGAAATCTTTGAACCTCCCGTGGCAACCATGCAGGGGTGCCTAAACGTTTTCCCTCACAGAGCCTCTCCTTTTTCCCCAAAGCTGAGCTTCCACCTCACAGAGCACCCCTCTTCGTCCTCTCCCCCCACTCAATTCCTAGAGACTAGCGGCAGCAGCAATAAGCAAACACCTGGTGGAACTGTCTGGCTGCTGAGCTCATCATACAAACCACTTCTCAGTCTGACTCTCCTAAGAACGGCTGTAAGCAAGATGATGTAGAGGCGTTGTCGGGAAGAAATACGGAAGGCGGAGCGTCGGGAAAGAGTAGGAACTTCTTGAATTTTATTCATGGCTACTGTCATTGTGAAGTCAAGTTTCTCTTAACTTATGTTTGATACATACAATATTTTCGTAACAGCTGAAGGTAACAAAGTTATTTGACTGTGCTATAAAATAGCTGTATGTGTGTGGAGAATACATAATATGTCCCCTTTAAAGTAGGGCTGAGTAATAAATCAATATCCCAACATATAGTTGACAACTATATCCCAATATATAGTTGTCATCCTGCAGTGCTCTGTTTCAAAGATCTCCTCAAGGTACACGACACTCACCCTGGTGAAACGTGGTGGTGGCAGCTTCCTGTTGTGTGAATACTTTACTTTAGCAGGGACAGAAAAGCTTCCCTTCAGACAGAGTTGAAGGGAAGATGGATGTAGGTGAGGCACCAAAAGACGGAAGTTCACCTTTCAGTAGGACAGATGCATCAAACGTACAGGCAGATGCTTAATGTTTGGTTTAGTATCGTTTAGCAAAAGTCAAAGTCCAGATCTAAATCTGGGTGAAAAGTCTATTGCAAGATTTGAAAATGACCGTGGCGGAGCTCGAGTTAACGGGAAAATCTATAGACGTGTAAACTGGTAGAGAGGTACTACAAAAGAGATGATGCAACGACAGGTAGTTCTACAGGATATTGACTCGGTGTGCTGAATACAAATGTTATCCACGTTTTTTTTATTTTATTTGTAAAAAAAAAAAAAAAAAAAAAGAGAGAAATGTTCTTTCCACCTCACCACAATTTTCTGTTGGTCTCTTGCAGATGTTACCCTGAAGTTTGTGGCATAAATACTTTCAGGTTACTATAGATTCCCAAAATACTTCAACTTGAATCTTGGAGTAATTTGAGATGGTATTTCTGCACATGTGTGCATATTTTAGCTTTCTGCGCCATGTTTCCCCCACCCACACACAGGTGTGTGCTTTTCTTTTGCCAGCCAGCATGTGCCATGCAGTTCAGCCTTGTCTTGTTAGTGTGCACTCCCCTGACCAACCTGTCTCATCCTCTCATGTCAACCAGCCTCTTATTCCTCGCTCGCCCGCTAGAACACACGCACGCATACACAAACTCCCTCTCAGGCCGTCCTCTGGCCGTAGTGTCTGTGTCAGCGTTGCATCTGGTAAACGCGACGATAGACACGTACTCCTGCCGCGCATAGACAGACAAACATGCAAGGAGACAGACATACACGTCCAGACTAACAGGATAATGACTGGACAATTAGGCACTTGCTTGATCTGTCTAGATGTATCCAGTCATCTTAGGCCCTCCAGCAGCCATTATTCAGGCTTGGACACACACACTCGGAACACGCAAACACGCCTATACAACGCAACACGCTGGAACACACTTTAGTCGACGGAGCGCCATAAAAAGCCGGTCCGACCTCGCTGAGTCGAGGTGTGCGTTTGTTTGAGGGTTCTGGTTTCGGTCACAGAAGATTTTATTTCTTTAAAGCTGGTGAAACAAAATGTATATTGGTGCCAAAGACTTCTAGTAGTACAAAAAACCCCTGCATCATGGTCATGCCAGTGAAAAATGTATGTTTTTATTGTGTGAGATGTTATCAAAACCTTTTTGCTGTTTTGTTGGTTTATTAGTCGAGGCATGAAAGCTTTTCACTTTGGTCAACTTTGTGTCGCACCTCTCCTGTTCTTAAGACAACCTCATTCTGCCTAATACCTCGGGTATCGGAGTGGTTTGGATAAAAATATTAAACCATTTTGATTAGAAATGTTAGATTAAAGTTGAGCCCTTGGTCCTTGGGTGAAATTAAGTGGATCACAAATTCAGGTTTGGGATCACGTGTCCCTTTAGATGAGGCCACAAGTCAGACTCAGAACTCAGTGGAGATAATTATCATAGGTCCTTTAACACATCAACACTCAAGCAGGAGATTCCTTGTTGGTATGTGTGAAGGTACAGAAAGAGATGAAGGGGTGGATGGACACAAATTACTCGCACTCATACGATGTTAGTAGAAAAAAAGAAACGACTACAAAATATGTCTTGATCATCCAGGTCCTCTGCAGATATCATCCTAGTGAAAACTGCAACTATTTGGTGATTATTAAACTTAGAGAATACACAAGAGAGAGCAGGCATTGATGTTTGTATCCATCTATCCATCCATTTTCTAACACCATTGTCCCTTAGTGGGGTCAGGAGGGGTTGCTGGTGCCTGTCTCCAGCTATCATTCCGGGCGAGAGGCGGGGTTCACCCTGGACAGGTCGCCAGTCTGTCGCAAGGCAACACAGAGACACACAACCATACACGCACTCACACCTAGGGAGAATTTAGAGAGACCAATTAACCTAACAGTCATGTTTTTGGACTGTGGGAGGAAGCCGGAGTACCCGGAGAGAACCCATAATGCACAGGGAGAACATGCAAACTGGGCCGGGAATCGAACCCAGAACCTTCTTGCTGCAAGGCAACAACTCTACCAACTACGCCACTGTGCAGTCCATATGTGATGTAATTATTTATATTAATTTGTGATGTGCAGTTGGTTATTAGTGATGTGAGCGTGCACAAGCATGATTGACAGTGCTAAGACCCTCCTCCTGGCTGTGATTGGTCGTTTCTGACCTGTAGTGGTGTATTTCTGCAGATGGCTGTAGGAGGAGCTCAATTTATTTTTTCTTTCACAGATTGTCAAATATTATACCGTCAGGACATAGTGACATCTTTACCAAATATGTAAAAAAAAACAAACAAAACAATATTTTTATAAACCTTATCTACTGCTGCATTAAGCCTATTGTCTGTTTAAGGTGCTGATATTAAGGTGGAGCTGATCCTGGTGACTTTTTAGGAAGTGTAATAGTCAAACAGCATCCAAAATATTATTATTTTTTCCATGTTCCCAATGGCATAGGGTCAGTAATTATTCATTTTAGGAGTAGAGGTGATGTCACACTGTGTGTGTAAGTCAGTGGTCACTTTACAAAAGGATTTTTCTATTTGAATGAAATTGTTGTGGAGTTGAGTAGCTGTCATTAGCATCCTAAATTGGTTAGATCGGCTACAGCGGCACGCTTTATATGTATTGCAGGTAGAACGCAAACCCTCGCTTTGGCTCTGATGGTAACATCAGCCTGCTAATCCAGAATATTCCATGAGTGAATATTCCTGTTGCCTGCTGAAAGTCTTGTTCTCCCACAGCCAGAATGAACTGCAGATATCTCGGTTCTCCCTCTCACTTCATTATTAAACAACTCGCTGATATTTAAAACAGCTGACTTAGTGGGTTCTTCGCTTTGAAACTATTTCCACACCAAAGAGTGTTTTTTGCAGTTCTCGGCTAGATACGGTGTGTTCACAGACATGAAATTTTTAGATTTTCTGGGAATCCCTCCGATGTCAAAATGTGTCTAATAATGAGAATATGTACGAAAGTGTGTCTCTGCATCATGAAATGACCCTTAACTCCAGCTGTACTCCGTTTGAATGGATGATCCTCACCACCATCATAGCAAACTGCATCGTCCTGGCTCTGGAACAGCACCTTCCTGACGGAGACAAGACGCCTTTGTCCGAAAGACTGGTAAAACAACGACGACACAGCGCTTATGACGTACACACACACACGCCTTGTGCACACACTTATTGTGTGCAGTGATGGGATTATACTCAAAGCTCTGCAAACACACGGTCACGTAACGGAGAATAGACGCCGGTACATTCAAAAGGTTGCGAGAGCAGAAAAACACACGAGAAAGCACCGACAAACGATGATGATGATATATAAATTAGACGATAAATATTACGACTGCAAACATTTTACAAAAGCTGAGATCTGAAGTTAGTTTTTGCTTGTTTTGCTGACATATTGCAGCTTATTTTGAGCATGTGGATTAGTTAAAACATGAAATGCTTTTGTTTTTTGAAATGCGGCTATTTAACGTTCAAAAGCTATAATTTTTTCCTAATTTGGTCCTAAACAAAACTAGGCCTGTTACGATCAAATTTGCCGGACAATAAATTATCCCAACAACTATTGCAATAAACGCTAACATTGTTGTTTTGTGTTCTTTTTTAAATCATGTTTATAATGATGATATGAAAACAGGAATGCAAGTTTTTCCTTTCTCAAAGACTAATAAACTTTAATTTTGTACAGAACACTTCACACTGCAACTGGAGGACATGTTTAATATCCAAAATAAAACGCCACAACTGGAAACAATACATAAAAGGGGAATAAAAACCACACACAACCACAGCAATGAATAAAATGGATTACAAAAGAACAAAAAAAAATTCATCAGAATGGAAATTATTGATTAATTGCTTATTGTGACAGACTTAATTAAAACCGATCTATATGTCCAAACAAAATAAAACGAATGTCCTTTTCCTCACCTGTACATCCACGCCGCCTACGTTATTTCATCCTCCTTTCCCTCCGTCCTCCCATCATCCTCTCCTGCAGGAAGAGACGGAGCCCTACTTCATAGCCATCTTCTGTTTCGAGTCTGGAATCAAGATCCTGGCTTTGGGATTTGCGTTACATAAGGGCTCCTATCTGAGGAACGGCTGGAACGTCATGGACTTCGTGGTCGTCCTCACCGGGTGAGTCTGGAGCAAAACCTCTAAGGTTTTGCTTTGATTGCATGAATTGTTCAGTGATTATTTAAATATTACATTTTTTTTTCTGCTTAGCCTTTTTGTAAAGGTTTCATGTTTGCTGTTGTTTCTTTGTTGCTCATAAGGTGCATAAATTCTCTCTCCTTTTGGAAAATGAAATGCTGCTTTATGTTTTATATCTCCCAAATTAGTTTTTTTTTAAAGGTTTTGAGCATTAAGTTGTTATTTATATTAACGTTAAACCTTATTTCACCTACAAGTATGTATGTACACAAACCATACAGTAGTACTTTCAGTGCATACACAAAAATAAAAAAGAGTAAAGCAAGCAAACACAAACGCGTGTAACGAATTGACTCAGGATATTTTCATGTAACATATGAAGTATTCTTGACGTTACAGTTCGGGTTGGTGTGTGTGAACCTCCTGTAGGAACGGACTTTCTCCTTCCTCTGGTATCAAACAGACTAATGCAGCCACAGCGGAGGTCTTGTTTGACAAGGTGTGTGTGTGATCGGGGCCACTCCCCCCTCAGCCGCTGTCTTCCTTTTAATGAGGACACAAACTCACTCACACACACACACGCATTCATGGAGAGGCTGGATCAGAGCCTCCCTGCAGGGAGCAGCAACCGGGGCAAAGTGAAATGTCACTTTTTCCAAGAAAAGGGGGTGAGCAGGTTTGTTGTTATGGCGATGGCAG
The DNA here is from genome assembly GCA_903067095.1 of Girardinus metallicus. Lineage (NCBI taxonomy): Eukaryota > Metazoa > Chordata > Actinopteri > Cyprinodontiformes > Poeciliidae > Girardinus > Girardinus metallicus. The sequence continues at coordinate 9,751 of CAEGAE010075864.1, forward strand.
ACAGATGCGAAGCAAGATTTCCTCCATTTCCCCTTTTCTCTTCCTTCTTTCCTTCCTTTTTGGACGTTCAGTTTAAATCCTGACCGTCAAGACGTTCATAAAATGCCCAAGCCATCATTTCAGGTTTTTACTTCTTAGTGTAATCTGTAAATAGACTGAATATATAGTTTACCTAAGTGCCTTGCACAGGAGCACGTTGACATGTGATCAGAGGAAGTGGGCGTCGTACCTGCAACCTTCTGTGTCCAGGACAACCGTCCGTTTTGCCATAGGAATGTGCGGTCGTAGAGGCCGGTCGGATTAAGTGATGATTGTCGATCAAAAGGCTCCTTTTCCTTCAAGCTGTTGTTTCTGTAAAAGTCTGTATTAAAAAGTGTTGAAATGTCGCTGCAATTTCATGCAAAAATATTCATTCTTTTAATTTTTTTTTTTCACATTTTGTTGAGTTACAACCACAAATTTTGAAGTGCTTTACTGGGATTTTGTGAATAGACGGCACAAATGTTGCATGATTATACAGAGGAATGAAAGTAGTCTGTTTTGTTTTGGGGGTTTTTCTTTGCAAATCTGAAAAGTGAGTCATTCATTTCAGACTTCTTTACTCTAATATCCCAAAGTCAAAGCCATTAGAGCGGTAAAAGGTCCACTTGTTTGCATCTTAGCAGCAGCGTAGATCACAGATGATAAAATCGAGTCCTGCACCTGTTATAGATGCCTTCCTTCTCCAACACACCTGAATCAAATGGCTCATTGTCATCTTTAGCCATCGCAAGGCTAGAAGGTAACAATGGTCGTGAATATGCAGCCAACTGTACGACGGGTTTTGTATCGAGTCAAAGTCCAAACCTGGTACCAACTGGCAAGAAGAAGAATAGTCCATATTTCAGCCGGTAGATGTTGAGCCTGATTTCCATCTGTAATTGGAACAGAAGTTGGTTCTCCAAAGTATTGACAGAGGCTCTTCGTGCTTTCCTGTTTTTCGTGATCTGAAAATCCTACTACATTCCTTCCACTTGCCGCCTTTCGTTGTCGTAGTTTGTATTTGTGAAAAAAAGGGCTGGAAAAGTTCAAGAGGTACGAGCGTTTTCTGCAAGACGCCGCAAGAGTTGATCGGCAGTTTGGTGCGAGCCCCTTTTTACGGGCACAACTTCAAATTCACTAAAACTCAGCTCTTTTTCTGACAGGATGGATGGATGGATGGGTGGATGGATGGATGGATGCATGGATGGATGGATGGATGGATGGATGGATGGATGGATGGATGGATAATGCAGTACATATTGCACAATATGGAGAGAGGCAGAGGAAGGCCTCTGGAACCGAATGAAGCCCTTTGCCAGAGTAGCAGTAGAGTACTACTGCAGCTAGATAACAGAGGGAAGAAAAAACAAGGAGGAGGTAGAGGAAGGAATCATGTGACAGCGTCTCTCCGTTCCCCTGGGCTCTGCATAACAGGACAGAAAGAGAGAGAGAGGAAACAAGATTTTCTGCATTTGCTCCCTTTTTCCCCTTATAGACAGTGTGAAGAGGACATGGAGTAGTTCAAAGCTGGAGACTGCAGGAAGGACGAGAGTGATGGCTGTGGGGACGGAGAGAGTGAGAGTGATGTATGGAAGAAAAGAGAGAGAGAGGGAGGTTTGGAAGAGGGATGGGCGGAGGGAAAGCAAAGATGGAGATGGAACAAAGAAGGAGGGGAGCGAGAGAGAGAGAAATGAAAAATGCAGAGAGGGAATGAATGTGTGTGTGTAAGCGCTGCAGTAACCTGCTTTCGTCAGCCCTCTATGATCAATCACTCAGCGCAGCCTATAAAACACACACTGCCGGGGTCTCGTGGTGGATACCGACACACACACACACATATCATCTCTTTCCTTAGTCATTTAAGCGAACATACAGGACGACCGTCCGGCGTCTAGACCGTGAGTTTTATGGTGACATTACACACACACACACACACACACACCGCTTTCACTCATGTAGAATTATTCACATAAGAGCGCATAAATACACACTAAAGGAGCTCCTGTGTTTTCGCCCGTGATTCCTCCCTTTAGCCCCAAGTTTTTGCATTTGATGCATTTCTCTCAATATTTTATACATTTACAGGAAAATGGCTGGCTGGTGCGGCTGCTTTGCTACGTTCAATTTACCCAGCCGACACTCTTTAGTCGGCCGCTGGGATGTTAGCCCTCCACCATGCAGCGATGCGCAGACAGTTCCCGTCAAGAACGTGCGAAAAAAGCTCTCTGATTTGAATGATTAAAAAAAAAAGACCATGTGACAAAAGGAAGCTTAGGAAAAACAAACAAAAAATGGATATTGACTTCATTAATTGGTCATTAATTTCCGCAGAACAGCACAAGAAACGAGAAGGACTTTAGACGGTTCCTCAGGTATCACGCTTAGCCTGTGTCAAACTTTCTTTCAGGATTTAGCTGTGAGCAGTTTTAACCACCTCTACAGTGCATGATTTAAAGAAACCCTTCCCACGGCATAATGCTCCAAACACCATGCTTCATAGTGACGACTATGTGCAATGTTGGTCACGTGTTACCAACGTAGGTCAGCGAGTTAATTTCATCTGACCGGAGCAGCCTCTTCCACATTATTTCTAGTTTATTGTGTCACCTACATTTGTTCGCTAATATTCATAACTATGAGCGTCCTTCACAGAACAGCATCATTCTTTATCTCTCTTTATCTCATTTAGAGATTGACGCAAAAGACAAAACCACTAAAAACTGACACAACTCCATTTTTACTACCTTTTGTGAAGAAGGTAGCTGAGCTCGGTCTCTTCTTCAGAGGTGTTTGTGTCGTTTCCTTCAGTAGTTCTCGGAGGAGGGGAAACGGCTCTTCAAAGGGCTTTGGTTTGTTTCACACAGTACCGTGTGAAAGCAAACCACACCAGCCGAAAATGTGACAAACTTTGGCAAATTTGGTGCCCAGTCGAACCGAGTCTACCAAGCCGTCAGGTTTGAGAACCCCCTAAAAATATTTATAAACAGGTTAGCCTATTTTTTTAATGAACCAACTTCTGAAAGCAAATTGTTGCATTGAAGTGTTTAAGATAAAAACTAAATTATTTTTTAGTGCATTCTTTCCTTCTTTGTGTAATAATTTCACCAAATATCTTTAAATTTGTGATCATAACGTAAGAAAATGTGAAAAGCAATTTAAGAGCTGTGTGTGTTGCAGCAGGAAAACATCTAAAACGTTGGACCACGTCGGCCCCCATAGTCTGGCAACGGGAAGCACGGCTAATTCATCAGGGCTCAGCAAAGCACTTTCACACCGCGTTACGCAACAAACGTGGCAACATTTGAGGCACTTAACAAAGACTTAAGATTTTTAATTTAGTTTCAAATTTTAGTGTTAATAGTGTCAGTCTCTTTTTTTTTTTTTTCTTTCAATCTTCTCTCTCGGTTTCTAGAAGAATGTGTGCTTGTGCTGCGCGAGTCGTGACTGTGCAGGCTTCTGACGGCGTTGTGAAGCGTGTGCATTTGTCTGCGTGCGCGCACGTGTGCTGACTTCATTCTTGGCAAAGACGCCGGTGAGGGAGATACTTGATGGGAACAAGAATTAATGAGAGGATGGAATAAGAGCAAGAGTTTGGGTGTTGGGGGGTGAGGGGCAGGGAGACACAGAGGCAGAGAGACTAAAGTATTTAGCATTCAGGAACGTCAGCGCATTGATTTTTATTTGCCATGCAGTGACATCACAATGAAATTTAATCATTTACAGTAGAGTCTGGCCCTGTCGATCAATACACGGACACAAAAGATGCTCCTACTACTCCCCTACTGGTTTTTACCAAGAAGTAGTCCAAATTTAAGCACCTGTCATCTCTCAGCTAGGAAATGTATTTTAGGTGAATTTGAAACTATTTACTCAGGGAAACGGTAAGCGCAGTGAACATTCACAGTTCTTTACGCATATATGTGCAGAACTGCAAATGTGACTAGCAGTAGTTTAATGCCAATTCAAGTCTTTTAATATTAAGTGCTTCAATTCCTGCGTGTTTTAAAGCACACACTTGCACTATACATTAGTGTCAACAAAGTCATTAAAATCAATGCTATGTACTGTATGTACAGCCGACACCTTTTTATTCTTGGCTAGCATCACACTGAACATTGTATTGGTTTCCCGAATAGCAAACAGAACACGCATAGCATAAAAAAATCGCTCTATAAAATGACATCTTCAACTATGGCTGAAGATGTAGTTGTAGATAACTCCTATTTTTATTGGGAGTCAAACTGTGTTCAGATCCTCGAATCACTTCTACGTTATTTTTCAACCATTAAAATGGCCGAGATTCACTGGAGTCGCATTTTTCTCCGGTTATTTCGGCTACAAATTCTTCTTTAGCTTAATTTGCTAGCTTAGCAGGTTTTGATATGAGATGGATAAAGAAACATTAAAAATGTGGCACTTTTCAAAGTTTGGATTCCTCCTTATTGAGAGAAATATGTACTCTGAAAACTCGCTTCTATGTACCACGATGCGCGTAACTCAGCAGAAGTGTGCTAACGAGCTATTAGATGCTTTCTCATGACTAGTAATTTTATTAAAAACTTTTAAGCAGAAAACATTGGAATATCATTACATGTAAGATTACTAATGGTTTTAGAATAGCTAGCACTGCTATGCTAGCTAACGTTGCCGCCTGCTACCTCTCGTAGCATCTTGGCTAGGCTAGTTAGCACTGTTAGTCTGTACTGTCCACAACTTAATCTGTGTTACTTGCTTAGTTGCATAAAATGATGTGTCTATGCGTCTTGTCAATTTCCCTTCTGTTTAGCGTTACCTTCATTATGGTCTTTGTCTCTTCTGCTGTATAAGATCCATGAAACTGCTGGACATGTTTCATGGATCTTATGAAACATGTCCAGCATATGTTTGACGATTGAGGTCTTCATCTAATGGGTTGTGAGGCTAGGCAGTGATTGTAGGCTAACCTCTTCACCCTAAATTCAGCATCAGCATTTACAGAATCTTTTTTGCATATCACAGTATTTGATTTCTCTTTGTATCTCATAAAAAGTTATCATAGCAGAATAAAGAACTCCTCTAGGGTCAGTGGTATTTTTTTTATTTTATTTTCCCCTGCAGGTTTGTCAATGGTAAAGCTATTCCAAGCACAACAACATAATAATAAAGTAGAATGAGGTCATCTAATTTATTTGACGCTATGGGACACTCGATGACAATGACATCAGACCCCAGAACAGGTGGAAACAGGAACCTCTGACTCACAGCAGGGACAAATCACACCTTGGCTTTGCGTCATCAGAAGACCAGATTATTTCAATCTGGTCTTCTTGAACCCGTTTTTTTTTTTTTTTCCAGCCGTATTGCTCCCTAGCCATTCCGGTTTAATAAATAGCCAAATACAAGATGGAAAGCTCTCAATAGTGAAAGAACAAGGAGTTCTGCTTTTTTTTCCCTGCTTGTCGTGTCTTTTTATATTGGCTGTCAAGAGGCAGTCAGACATTTTAAAATGTTCACACGGGCATGGAGTCATTTGGAAGAAATACTGTAAGTTCAGCAGGCAAAGGCAAGGCAGAGAGACGAAGAGAGAGGAATGTCTTCATTGAAAGTTGTCCTTTTGCCATCACTTCCATTATCATTATTGCTCTGCAGTCATTTACAGCCTCGTGACGCCGCTGTACGTTCTCCTGTACCCTGCAGCTCATTGCCCTGTGGGGTATTTGCTGCATTTAAATGTATAATTTGTAAGGCTGGATGAGCATGTTCTGGCGTTGAAAGACTTTATGTAGTGTGTTTCATCAACAGCAATTAAACATTATCATGCTTGTATTAGTACTTCTATTTTGTTCTGTGGCTTTTGGTAAAGTGCCATATTTTTCTTTTTTTTTTATTGGTTTACTAATATCATAGAAATTAAAAATAAGTCTTTAAGAGTTGAGCTTAAGGTAAAGTTAACTTATTTGATAAGTCTGACTTATTTCACTGTGATAACCAGTGTAAATGCTTGCTTTATGGACAAGTTTCTGGTGAACATACTCAAATATTTAGTTTTTTGTTGTGTTATTAGTTGATTTGTGGATAAGTTGTCCACAGACGTGCTTTAACTTTTGTCTTTACATTCGTGTCTTTGCATCTTTTTCTTATTTCATGCTGTTGCCTCAATAAGGCTAGTTGTATACTTAATTTAGGATGATAATACTGCTGAGCGAATACCCTGACATTTTCAAGGAATCACAAAATGCATGCCACTTAAAATAAAACAAAACAAACAAAAAAAAACCCTTTTTTTATGTTAAAAGCCTGCTTCAGCGATTGGTGCTTTGTGCTCACCCACACACCCTTGTCAACAGAAATAGTCACAGACAGAAACACACACCTACAGGCAAATAATGTTAAGCCATCTGGTTGGTTATGGTAAAAAACATTTTCTGCTTGCCTTAATAGGTAAAAATAAATGTTTTGACAGACTTAATTTTGACTTCCTTTGAGTATATGAACATAAAACATAAGATTATCAAATTATGATAAAGAAAACGTACCTGTTTTACAGTTTTTCTTAAAGAAAATGACACCTATCAACTGATTTCATTCGAATTATGAGTCAATTATTTCTACTGCTACTGAAGTAACATGACATTGATTATCACAGCATTTTAATGTCAGCTGTAACATGTACTAACTATTGTCTTTAATGCAGAGACTTAAGCAAAAATACTGAAGAAACCTCCATTAGATTTACCAGTAGTTTTCAATTGCCACTTGCAATTATACCTTTTTATTAAACATTGATTATGCACAAATAAACTATGATAAGATGGCATCAGCTGGTTAATTAGTTGGGCTGTCTGCTTGGGTAGCAAACTGCAGTGGGCTGCTTTAAAAATGGGGATGACAATAAGATTTACAAGTGGGATCAAAATAGTTTTGAAATGACGACTTTATTTTTCTTCACTAACTATTTCTAAATACTTGAATTTGTCCTTCTTGTGAGCGCCCTTATTTATGTCTAGCTGTTGATTCATAGGCAATACAATGATATACAATTATTATTATATATGTGATGTCATATTACAGCTCTGAAGTAGCAATTCCTAAAGAATTATATCCATCTATCCATTTTTTTACCCAGTTGACCTCTTAGGGTCACGGGATGATTACATAGATGCACAAAACCACACACTCGCATACACACATTAATACCTAAAGACAATTTAGAGACCAACTAACCTGGCATCCATGTTTTTGGGACTATGGGAGGATGTCGAATAATAAGTTATAACACGTTATTATGTCATTGGGTCAAATAATATTTGGAAAATTCAATCTTGGACTTCTGCGGACGGTAGGAAACACATGCTGTACGCGCTTTTAACCATTTGAAGTGACATACGCGGCGACAGCAACCCACGCGTCTTTGGTAGAAAAGGCTTGTGGCAGACAGAAAAGTCCAGACTTCGTGTCCTTGTGAATTCCTGGCGCCGCTCTGGCAGAAAAACGAGGGACAGGTGGGCTGTTCGGTTGGTCTGACCGGGAGAGGGAGAAAATCAGGGAGACGAAAATGAAAAAGGATTAAAGACACGGAAAGTCTTAGGAATATGTGAGTGAAAACACACATTTCTGTACAATTAGTTGACAGAGGACTGACCGTCGAAGCAGAAATTTTAATGCAGTGTGCACCAATATTATCCAGTAGCGGGCCAGTTAGCTTGTATACCAGCATACAGGAATTTGGGAATTCACAAGAAAAGGAACTTTTCCTTCTTTAGGACCTTCTTTAACTCTCTTCTAGTTCTCCACGGCATCAAGGTACGTAAAGGATGAGGAGAGAGGAGAAAAAAAAAAGAGAAATGGGGGCGGGTTAAACTTTGTGGCGGGGGTAGTGAAAGAACCCATCAGCTGAGTGTTTGCACTCTGCTGAGATCAGCAATATTACACGGGCAAGAAAATAGACTGAGGGAAAGGCAGAGGAAGGGAGGATGGAGAATATGTTCAAGTGAGTGAGTGCCTCTGTCTTTCTTCTGCCAAGCTTCGACAACTGGGGGGGAAAAAAACTGCGGAGTGAAATGAAACGAGAAGCAAAACGCAGCGTCGAGGGTTGGGACTTGACGTCAGAAAGTGTACAAGTCTCTTGTTCCTGGGCCGGTCCCGGTTCCCCTCGCTTCTGATGAATGAGTCCTTTCACTGGGAAATGGTTCGGACTTCCTGGTCAAGGCCTAGAACGAGCGGAACAGTTGGAAAATGTCTTTATCGACGACATTCGCATGGCACAGAATCCAGTTTTAACCAGCCGTTTCATACGCATCTCACTATGTGGGCTAGAAATTCAGTTTATTTAATCATAGTTGTGAATTCACTGGTCTCCACACATTTCAAAGATGTTAAGCACTGCAACATGTTGTGTAGAAAAGGGCAGTGAGGGTAGATTTAATCAAACAGAGTGCACTGCAAAAACACAAAACCTTACCAAGTATTTTTTGTCTTTTTGGTTTTAGTACAAATACTTTTGTACGCTTGGAAAAAGGGACAAAACTAACTTAAAAACTTTTCAACAAGTTTTAAGAGCTTTTCTTAAGTCAAAGCTTTGTCAATATTCAAGAATTATTGACTTAAAACAAACTCCTATACTTTGCTGAAAAGTTCATTGTGAGTTAGTTTTTTTCAAGTGTATTAATACATTTGCACTAGAAAGTAGACAAAAAAATACTTAAGATTTTGTGTTTTTGCAGTGTACATGTAGTACTTTTAAAAAAAAAAAAAAATCGAATTACACTTGATAGTTACATTTTATTTATTAGGTGATTCCATGTTCAAGATTGTGTCAAAAATGCATTTTGAATATATAAAATCCAATTACCGTATTTTCCGGACTATAGAGCGCCATCTCACTATAAGCCACTGGTCTCTCCGCCGCTCTCGGTTTTTCACAAGGACGCAGCAGAGGACAGCGTCCTAATAAATCTGCTGGATTTATTAAGGCGCAGCCCTGCGTCTCCAAAGCCGAACTATGGATTCGTTTACGCCGAGTTTACGTGCAGCGGCTCTATTTCCCTCCTGTACTGCCAGATCGTTAGCCTTCCACTTAAAAGCTGCATCATATGAGTTTGAAAACATTTCTCCGCCCTGCCTCCTGCTTGCATGAGCTTGTTCTAAAAGAAAATTAGCACTTTCTTCTTTGATTTCCAATTTTGACTTCCAATGATTCACTTTCTGCTAAAGAGCCCCCTGATGCTTGAAGAAAAATCCACAGAAAAGCCGCACCGGGCTACAAGCCGCATGGTTCAAAGTGTGGGAAAAATACGGTAGTTACCTTTATTTATATAAATTTAATAAGCAGTGAAAAGTTTATACAGTCATATGAGACTTTTTTTAATTTACACTCCAGCAACACATTGTAACAGCAGTAGTTCTTTGTCAGACAGTCCTCCTGTTGAATCTTAATTTTAGCATTAAAATACGCAAAGATGACATTAAAACACAAACAGGAGCAGACAACAGGAAATGAAAGCTGTATCAAGTTCTTAAAACGACACAAACTTAAAACAACCTTTCTGTATCTTAAATAACTATCACAAAGCCAGAAAAGAGCATTAAGATTTGGAAAAGGCAGTTTATCGTCATTAAATATTGACTCTATTTTATTTAGACTATTTAGGGAAAATATTCTGCTCCTCTTTTGCTACTAAAACCTGCCTACCTTACCATGTCCAGGTTGAGGCCACAGACTCTTCAAGTTTGCCGTATCGTTCACGAAGATATTAGCAACTAGCGATGTACAATATGTTGGTGTTGACTGAACAATTTTAATAGCCGATTTCTATGTGCAGCTTGTTGCCGTTTGTGTGTGCGTTTCAGGAAAAGAAGGAGAGGGGTTTTGGCCATGTGGTATTTGCTTGATCGGATATCAGTAACCTCGGATATCGGGTTATTGATCAGATATCAATACCGGCCCAAATTTTTAGGTTTTTATCTCGTTGTTTTATATTCACGTTCCCAGATGCTTCCCTGGACTGAAATGTATGACATTTGGAGACAAGTCAAAACATCAAGTCGTCGTGCTCCTCAAACTGTTCCAGAACAATTTTCTTTTGCAACAAAGCAAAGAGGACCAACAATGAAAAAATAAAGTCCTTGAGTTTGACTTTACCCCCTTACCAGTTCACTACCGTTTCTTTCTTGAACTGCTGTTGATAGAAACGAACCACTGCAGACTGGGAAAACACCACAAGAGGTGAAGATTTGGTGATTTTTCTGACCCGCTCATCTAACAGCCACTCTTTGGCCCGTGTCAAACTTGCTCCAGTCATTACTCTTGAGGACAGAGTGCTCATTTGCTGCCTGATATATTCCACTCAAGTGGAATGATGCAAAGGTTAGCTCTGTCATTAACCTTACTTGTGACGATCATAATGTCTGATGGGCGTATATAATAAGCATTAAGGCTCCAAAGTGTCCATTGATAAGATTTTTTGAAAGTAGCTAATTTTATTGTGACTGTATCTACAGTATAAACCTACTTAGAAAGGTTTCGCCAGCAGGAGACTTTTTCAGTTGGTGACAGAGGTTTTCCTTAAATTTCAACCACTGTTATTTGCCGATTGCTTCCCGAAACATGCTGTTGAAATCCTCTAACTCATGCGTTTTATTTCCATCGTCTGTGGTCTAATTCTGCATGTGAAGCGTAAGCGTGTGCTGGCGAGGGAGTCGAATATTGAGGACTCAGTGGGAGACAGTGACTGGACAGGAGCTCACACTGTGGTGACACATGGCTCTCCCACACAACTTCCACATGATACACACATCGCCCATGCGCACGCATGTAGGCGCATGCATGTTGTCGGTGCATTTGCGCCGTTTTTTTTTTCTTTTTTTCTTTGCTACTAGTGCTGACAGTGAAAAGATAAGACACAGTCACACAGCACCACACTCACAACCACACACACCACCGATTAGGATCAACACGGTCGTTTTATGCAGCATTAAGTGATGATTCACGTAGCCGTGCCACAACCTTTTCTGTCATCTGAACAGAGAAAAAGTAAATGTGGGGTTTTCACGTTTCTAAGATTTAAAATAACATTCATTTGAAGCTCAATTTTTCGTGTGTACAGTTTAAAACCACATGTAGCCATAACTACGGGTGCAATCTTGTCATAAAACTTGCTCAGAGTTCTGTCCCATTCCTCTTGACAGAACTGGTGCAGTCAGATTTCTAGGCCGCCCTGCTTTTCGCACTGTTTTAGCTCTCGTACGGGTTCGACAGCACCAGGGCTTTTCAAGTGGCCACTCCAAAACATTCGCTTTGTTGCTCTTAAGTCTCTTGGTAACTAATTTGCTCAGGGTCATCGTCATTCGGAAGCCACTTTTGTGTCTGACGTTGCCTTCCTGTCTTGGAGACTTGAAGCGATGTGTCAGAATTTCCGTGTAAGGTCCTTTTCTCTGGACGCTGTCCTCTGTGTGCAGTGGACTGGTCCAATCTGCCGTAAAACACTCTAACAACCTGATACTTTACCTCTGCACTTTACAGTTGGCATGGTGTTCTCAGGCTTTGCCAGCTTCTCTCTTCTCAACAAATTACCAAACAAATAATAAATGGTAAATGGACTGAACATATATGTAGCGCCTCTCTAGTCGTACTGACCACTCAAAGTGCTTTACAATAGAGCCACATTCACCCAGTCACACTCACACATGCACACACTGCAAAAACACAAAATCTTACCAAGTATTTTTGGTCTAGTTTCTAGTGCAAATGTCTTAGTACACTTGAAATAAGCACAAAGAAAATTACTTTACAGCACTATATCGGATCTTGTTTTATCCGATATAGTGCTATACTTAATATTCCTTAATATTCAATATTAAGAAATATTAATTCCTTAATATTGAGGGGGAAAAGTACCAGTTGTAAGTGAAATAATGACGACACATTTTTTTCCACGCTATAAGTTATAATGTCTTGTTCCACTGGCAGATTATTTCACTTATAACTAATATTCCATCAATATTAAGGAATTATTGACTTTCAACAAGATCCTATTTCATGCTGAAGAGTTACTTGTAAGTTATTTTTTGTGTTATTTCAAGTGTATTAAGACATTTCCACTAGCAAATTGACCAAAAATACTTGGTAAGATTTTGTGCTTTTGCAGTGTACTGGGATGGAGGCATACCTTTGCTTGTCCTCAGACACTAACACCGGAATAATGTTATTTTTTCATGACTGTCCTGTGCTTTTCATATTTTTGTTTGGTGTAATTGTCGTCCTGTACCATCATTGGGATTTTGCAATATTTAAAAAAAAAAGAAAAAAGGAGAAATCTTTAAAATGACTAGTGTTGAGGTCTGATCAGTCGAATAATATTCCAGTTCTGACATACAATTTATGCTATATAGCTGTGAGTATAAGAGAAACATTTGCGTAGATCTTACAGAAGCACAGCAAATCTTGTCTGCTGCATCCAACTCTGCCGTATCTGATCCAACGTGCGTGTGTGAATGTGTGTATGTGTGTGGCGTAACGTTGCTCTTAAACAGCTTGGCTGATGTCTGCAAGCGGGATAAGTTGTGCTTATGTGTGCAGAAGGTATATTTGCCAGAATGCACCAGAGCTGCTGTCAGAACAGGGTATGAGAGGGCGAAGTAAGGGAGGTGTGTGTGGGTTTGTGGGTGGGATATGCAGGGGGTTTTGATGGGTTAAAAAAAAAAAAAAATCAATTGCCAGGAGACCCACTTCCTATCCCCGTTGCTGCGGCAATGCCGAGATTCCATCAATGAGCAGGGGTTGCGTTTCCTAGGCAACGCTTGTGAATGAGAGCAGATCGGTAACCGTGGAGACTCTGCAAAAAGAGAGGAAACGCCGGTTGCCATGGCAATGCTGTGAACAAGGAGAGACTGGCCAAAATGAAGGGAGCAAGTGACCTCTGATCTTCATCAGGGCTCTCCATTGTCATCATCAGACGTGGCTCTTCAGCAGGACGGCTGCAGAAGAAACGGAGACGCTGCGGATCAGAACCGCACACTGTGTTTTGAATAAGTAGCATCACAAAGGCCTTACTGTGCCAATAATTCAGTCATTTCTATGTGCACCTCCCATCGGCTACATTGATAGACCTTAATGTCCGTAGCTCAACCTGATCTTGACGTGTTATCAAAATCAAATCAGTCTCTCGGCTCAAACCTCTGGTTGTCATGATGCTAAAATTTCAAACCTTATGCTGATATAAAGGAAAGTCTTCACTTTGAACTGCCTTGTTGCTGAAAATGTGATGTATGAATAAAATGACCTTACCTTCACTGGGCCATTCTTTGATGCTAATATTTACACAGATAGCGTTAGCTTATGTTGACTGTCAGGTTTACCGCTTCACTGGCGCAGATATTCGAGCTTTACTGACCTTTTTAAGTCAAACATCAGTGTCGTAGCATTAGCTTGTAGCTGTAGCACAGCTAGCATGTGGCGACCTTCAGTGTTTACTTTTTTCCTGTCCGTCCGTCTGTCTCATAGGGGAAAACGCTTCTGTGCTAGCATTGCTGGCCAAAGAGGTCGCGTATGTATTTTTCAATGTTTTTTTTCTGACTGTTATTGCAGGCTTGATGTTGGAGGAAATCGGACAACTTGGGCAAATGTAAATTTGTCAGTTTGTGTCGATTTTGATGTAAATGAGCGTCTTTGAATGAGTTATTTTTCTAGTATCAATTATGTTGAGATATTGATTATTTTTGACAACGTGGTAGGGACATTGGACATCTCCTCTGTAAGTTCTTTAGAGGCAAGTTGTTAATTCAACGATGGCGTGTTGGAGACAAAAAAGACAACAGAAGGCTTAAGCTCACACACAAAACAAAACGTAAAAATTAGCGTAGTGTATAATGGAAAACAATGATTGGCCATGTCGAAGTGACTAAGTTTGGGTACCTTTGGTTTCTGGGATGAAATGTTTGTTCGGTTTTCTTTCTGTGACATTTGAGAGCTTCACAGCTGTGAGAGTTTTAGCAGTAACATTTAATTTTAAGAAAAGCAATTTAGAGATGGTTAACTATCATGATATCTGATATTTGTGTTTTACAGAAGCATTGACTAATGCTTATTTCGTTGGAGTCTATCCATCCATCCATCCATTTTTTTTAATGCCTGCTTAATCTTTAACCGGTTACCATGGTCAGCACATTCATACCCAAGGCCTATTTTATGGTTATTACAGTAACCATGTATTAAAAGCGATAAGATTTTTAATTTTCTCAGTGTAGAACACCTGGAAAAAATATTTTTACAACCTTATGTGAAAAAAAAAAAATAAATCCTGACTTAGTCAAAACATTTAATCAGTTTGAATGTGATAGTTCACGGGGGCAGCCTTAGCTCGGTGCTAACCTGGATTTCCTCCGGTCAAAAACGTGTCGCTGCTACACATGCGGAAAACTCATGGATGGTCAGCACGCTGCAGCGCGGTTTCAGCGGGGCTTTTGCTGCTCTACAGGGTTAACAGTTTGGTGTTTCCCCGCAGCGCGAGCCTCTGTCATCACCATCCAAACACCTTTCCCCACTGCAGAGAAAACCCAGCCTTATTCATCTCTGGAGTCTCTCTGTTTGTCTGCTTCGGCTTCTCTTACGAGCCGCGCCGACTCTCCTTCCCAGCAGTTGGATCTAACACTTTTGACACACAGGACTATCACTCCCTTTCAATCTGCTCACTCTTTTTCACGCTCTCCGTCTCTTAAGGGGATGCCGCCTTTCTTTCTTCACAATTGGTATTTCATTAAGGACTCTCCGGCGCAGTCTTAAAGGGACAGAGCTCCTCTGTGATAATTTTGTGTTTATATATTCTCTGTTATAAAAAAATAAATAAAAAGATTTGAATGATTATATCGAAGCCCATTTTGAAGCATGCCTTTAAAAGAGAGAGAGAGATACATGCCAACTACTGACAGGAGGAAACATTCAGCCATCTGTCTCCACAGCATGCTTAGTGTAGCTTAGGCCAGTGAGGAAAAGGCTTTAGATTTTAATAAAGTGGACAAAGTGAGGCCTTTCAAAATAAGAGTTTAAGATACAGTTCTTTTTAGCTGTTGAAGATGTGTAAAAACAGTGCAATTGATGGACAGTGTTACCAAACAGTCATGACATACCCAATGGTGTTTTTTAAAATTTGATTTACAATTTCATCTTGTGCTTTTAAGCAAGAGCTGATTGTTTTCATTTAAGGTGACAGTAATACACAGGCACACTAGAAACCACAGAGAACCTACGTGCACTGATGAATATATTCTAAAACATGACTTTTGCACAGCTGCTGATTTTTGCCTTATTCCGATTTTTTTTTTCTTTCTAACAGCAACACACAAAGAACATATGTAATGGCATTCGAAATATTTATTCTCATCTTGCCGCTGTGATCAGCTATTGATTGTGCGCATTTAATTCAGTTGATTTTTCTTTTAAATCACATTTAAAACATGAACGTAACTCGAAGTCCTTCAAAAGGTGAGAAATGTAACGATAGAAATGATCATAATAGAAATATTAAGTTAAAACACAGCAGAACTACAGTGCAGAAAAGTGAAACCACAGGCTATATCAAACGATGAAACCGGTAAAAAGAAAAAAGACGTCACTTTGCGTGTGTAAGGGAGTAGCCGCTGTTGAACCAGGTTTTATCAAATTGCTAATCAGATGATTTCCAGTGGATTCCTCAAATGTCCAGAGACTATTCATTAGTCAGTAAATATTTGTTCTATTCCTCTTATTGCTGTCCATCCATTGCCAATTTCTTGAAGTTTGTTACGCAGGAGTAGGACTAAGGAGTAATGCGACATGTATCTTTATTTTCTGTAGGCTTTCTTGCCAAACATTTGCGTTGTTGTTGCCAAACCAATAGCAGTCAAGCTGCGGTTTGGTTTTCTGCTGATTACGTCTCGTATCGAAGAGTTTTTGTATACAAGCTGTTACTGTTGCACCTCTCAAAATCACCAAATCGCTTTCTTGTCTCGCAGCACAAACCGGTTCATTCATTACATTGTCACTGATGTAGAAACTCAATTGCCGACATTACACATCTGTTTGTGAGCGGAGTAGTTTGGATTAATGATGTTTCTCTGCCTGTTCAATCATTTCTCCTTCAAACTCCTGACAGCTTCAAGCAGAAAAGAGCACAACAATAAATCAAATAGATCATTATGGTGATACTTACAGTCATAAGTCATCACACGTTATTATCTCTGCTTTGTGTTCTTCCAACTGTACCTAAGACATTGTGTTAGTCTTCCATTCATTACATTTTGCTCACACTTCCTCCTTATGTATGTATTTTTAATTATTATTTGTGGAAGTTCTCCGTCCACATTTCTCTTCCCATTCTTCCCACCCCCGGCATACTCTCTGCTCCATCTACTGGCCACGGGCGTGTACTGCGGGCTGGCTCGGCTGTTGCTAGGGACAACTGCTTCTTGAAGAATTGAGTTGTCTGGCAGCAGGGAACGGTTGCTGCACATGTAGGCTTTGCATGGACCCTAATTTGAGAGACACAGCATTAAAAAAAAAAAAAAAAAGCACTGAAATGTGAGTAAAAAGAAGAGGAGGTACTGGAAAACTAACAATCCAACGATAGTGATGTCGCTTGATCCAAGCTGTCTTTGAATTTCCCCCTCAAGCGAGCAGAAACGAGAAGCCGCTTCAGAAAACATGAATCACCCCGGTGCCGTGTCAGAGCGATGCATTCTGGTCATTTTGCTGAGGTCTGGTCTGTTGAGGCTCGCAGCACGGCCTTTAGCTGTGGCTGTTAAAAATCCATTGAGGATTTTTAAATTAGTGGCTCGGCTGCCAATGCTGTGTCTCTAAATAAATGACCTCTTACTGGAAACCCCAAAATATTGATTAATGGTGGGAAGTATTGTATGAAGCACTTTGTATGAAGATGCCTTCATCTAGAAAATGTGGCACTTAAATTATTTTATTCCTGTTGAGTTCAAACTTGTATTTTATTTAATTTCATTTGCAGTCTTAATGTTTAAAATTGCAACATTTTAAACAGTCTGCACTACAAAATACAGTTAAATGGTCTTGTATTAAATTATAGGAAATATTTACTTTGAAACTGTGTTAAATAATGCATGGAATGAGTTATTTGTCCTACAACGGGAAGTTTTTTTACTCACTTGAACTTTTCTTTATGAAATTCACATAAACCGCGACGGTGTTCGCGTACCTCAATTCATTTTATAAGGATTTAACGTGCATAGTTGTAAAGTGAAAAGAAAATTGCACGTCTTTCAAAATGTTATTGAAATAGAAATGTAGAAAGTTCTTCATAGGTTTGTAAGCACTTCTCCGTAAGTTAATACTTAAGTAAGCCTTTATTTTTAAAAGGTAAGGTCTACACAAATGTACCTTTAAAAATATTCCTCAGTCAGTCCACAGATGTATGTCACATTAAACCTGCATTATGTAACTTTTATTTAGAAAAAAAAGAAATTTTTTACACATTTGTTAAAACTGCCACTATGTTGTGACAGTTTAGTATGATTCGGAAAATAAGTGGGGGAAAAAAATAAAAAAATAAAATTAAGCTCTTCCACTCCTAGAAATTCACCACTTCCAGTCAAAAACGACCAATCAGAGCCAGGCGGAGAGGCTTGGCGCTGTCAATCACTCTCATGCTAAATCTGCTAATGGTGAAGAAACAAATTACCGTTCCAAGAAAACCGTTTATCTGCCTCCATCAGTGGCTATGCTAACTAACCTTTGCATTCAATTCACGCTCCGCTATCGGGAAGAAACTGTAGTGTAGCAGAGAACAAGGGGGAGAGGGTGTGAGCGGCACATATACAGGCATAATTGACGGCGCTAAGAAACCGCCTCTTGGCTCTGATTGGTTGTTTCTGCTTTTTTTAAAGTGCTAAAATGGGAAATGTTGCACGTTTCAAAGCTTTGTTGCTGACATGTGCAGCACTAATAATCCTGTGTTCACTAGCAAAGTAAAATTAAATGAATAATCATATCTGGATTATTCATTTAAAATAGATTTTAAATGAGTATGACCATCAAAAACGAGACGGATCGGAAATGGTAAAAAGCAAACATTTTGAAAAACTAACGTGGCGTTCTGTCATCTTCAAACTTTGTGTGTGACCTCCAAAGTGGAAAAACAAAAAATTGCTCCACTTAATTCCAAAAATCCACAGGAGATCTCTTCACAGAAGTGTTATTTAAAGATCACGTTTTCCCGTTTCCAAGAACCTGAGCTTTCCTGAAAGATTGGAACAGGAGCGAATCGGAACGTTCAAGTAATTGAATTGCGAAGATTAATACCAGTCGCCATGAAGACGACGAATGTTGCAAGTCAGTCGTATGGGTGAAAAAACCTAAAAGCTTTGATTTCGGTCGGTCGTACCCAGTGAACCAACAGAACCACTGACTAGGTACCGCCCTCATTTTTTTTCCTTGTGTTTGTGCAGAATTCTGTCGTCTGTGGGGTCTCAGCTTGACCTGCGGACGCTCCGCGCTGTCAGAGTGCTGCGGCCGCTAAAACTGGTGTCTGGAATTCCCAGTAAGTTGTGACCGATTAATTTTTTTATTTCTAATAGAAAAAAAATTAAACCAACATCCAAAAAAGGACATTTCTATTTCCGTTCACCTGGTTATGCATAAGCTACCAACATTTAGCTTAACTATTACCTTTGTAGCTGAGGTAACATGGATTTAAGCACTTTGGTGACGTTTTCTTGGCTTAGCTTTATCCCAATCCTTAGTCTACAGTCAATACGTAGAGATTGTAGCACTAGATACACTGGAGTATTGATAAAATAGAGTAATACGCCTTACCTCACTGCAAAGATGTTCACCTTTTTGAACTTCCTCTTGGCGTTTTTGTTCCAAACTTCTTCTGAAGTATTTCCCTCTATCATCCAGGCCTGCAGGTGGTGCTCAAATCCATAATGAAGGCCATGATCCCCCTGCTTCAGATCGGCTTGCTGCTGTTCGTGGCTATCCTTATGTTCGCCATCATCGGCTTGGAGTTCTACATGGGGAAATTCCACACAACCTGCGTTGATCCCGTTACAAGTAAGCATGAAGTGAAAATGAGAAGTAACCGTATCCGTCATTGTTCTGTCCTCGCGTGCTGGACTTTACAGGACAGATAGCTAACAAAAAAGAAAAGAAAAAAAATTAAAGGCGTTGATTGTGTTGTGAGCTTTTATGTAAAACTGAATAATTAGCATAAAAACATCTGAACATCATCTTCAATACATATTTGGTCCTAAAATAAACATATAAATAAAAGAAAACGGTGTGAAGCTCGTCAAATGAACGTGTTGCGGATTTAAGCCATTTCCGTACACACATGAACTTACGGAAGACTATTAGAAATTCGCTCCGTATTGCTGCGAAGGCTGTTGGAACACATCAACGCGGCTACGCATTATAAAAAACATTATAAACAGCAGACAAACTTAATTATTTTCTGTCAAACATTCCAGAACGATAGCATACAGCTACTTGCGGACAAAGATACGTCAAGGCTCGAACAAAGGTGGGAACACTGTCCCTCTGCCATGGTGTAGGCTGAACGCTGGACAGAAGCTAACTTCAATCCTGCCACGAGGGGGCAGTAGATCAACAGAAGATGGTCTACAGTATAGACCTTTTTCACGCTTCCGCGTTTTAAAGCGGATGTGGGGTTTGACAATTTCCGGTGGCTATAGCGTTAGCATTAAAAGGCTAGGAAAATGGCTCAGTCTCGGCGGAGTTGTTTTTGT
>CAEGAE010075876.1:0-29602 GCA_903067095.1 Girardinus metallicus
TGAGCTACAGGGAGCCAGTGGAGGGACTTTAAAACTGGGGTTATGTGCTCTATCTTCCTGGTTTTAGTGAGAACGCGAACAGCAGCATTCTGGATCAGCTGCAGCTGTTTGATTGATTTGTTTGCCAGACTTGTGAAGACGCTGTTGCAGTAATCGATGCGGCTAAAGATAAACGCATGGATGAGACATCAGTCCTCTAATCCTGGAGATGTTCTTCAGGTGATAGAAGGCCGACTTTGTAACTGTCTTTATGTGGCTCTGAAGGTTCAGGTCAGAGTCCATCTCTACTCCCAGGTTTCGGTCCTGATCGCTAAGTTTTAGTTGTAATGACTGAAGCTGTGCATTGACTCTAGATCGTTCCTCTTTAGGTCCAAAAATAATAACTTCAGTTTTGTGTTTGTTCAGTTGGAGAAAGTTTTGGCTCATCCAGAACTTTATATAAATATATATATATCAATATCAATAGTTTCACCGCTCAACCTCTCCACTAAGCAAGGTGAGTGGCATCAACTATCTCTGTGTTGTTCAGAATGGGGGCTGCCAGGGCAGGTTAAGAGGAAAGAAATGTGCAAAACATAAAAAAAAAAAAAAAATCTAAAAATGTTATAATTTTTTTTTTGTTGCATAAAATCTAATCTGCTTTGCTCCTCAAAGCACCTATCTAAGCAAGAACAAAATGCAAAGGTTTTAATGCATTTATGCCAAACAAATGTAATAATTATTAAGTATTGAATAGAAGTGAGGAGGGACATTCTAAAAGTTGATATTTCTTTACATATTAGCATCGTCTGTGGGCTGGGGGTCCACGGCCAATCAAGACTCTTTAGGGGCCCGTGGAGTGGAAACGTTTGGGAACCCCTGAACTGACAAACTCACTTTTTGGTTACTTGGTAAATAATTCCTTAATTTTGGTGAAAAGGTACCAGTTCCATTGACAGATTATTTCACTTATAACAAGACATTTTTCCCATGTTAGAAGTGAAATAAGCTGCCACTGGAACTAGTACGTTTTCATCAATATTAAGGAATTAATGGCTTAAGACAAGCCTATATATCTTGCTTAAAAGCAACTTGTAAGTTAGCCCTGTCTTATTTGTAGGGTACCAAGATGTTTGCACTAGAAACTAAAAAAATAACTTCTAAGATTTTGTGTTTCTGCGGTGTTCCATGCCTTCCCAAACCGCTTCGGTACTCCATGAATCCGATGTGTTTAGCGGTAATCCTTTCAGTAAATGGTGTGCATGGTTGTGACTTTGACATTTCCTGAGTTGTGCAGTGGTCTATTGAGGGAGTCAATACAGCAATGCTTCACAGGTATTTATGAGCACTGCTGGGAGCTTGTGTGTCTCTGCCTGCTTACTGTGTGGCCCTGTGAGTAAAACAAAGGGGCAAGCCCTGACTAACCCTGGCATTCTAGCCAATAAGCTCAGCAACAAAACACTACCTTACACACACAAACACGTGCGCGCACACGCAAGATCTTCTCTGCTTCCAACAGCGCCTGCCTGTGCCAGTCTGACCTCAGCAGCAAGGCGAAAGAAAAAAAGAAAAAAGAAAAAGAAAAAGATAAACCGCTGAGGGAAAGCCAGGACGAGCAGCGAGGAAGGAGAGCAGGAGGGTAAAATGCTGAGCATTGTCTGTGGGCTTTCCTCTCTCTGCCGGCACACACCCGAGCAAACACACACAAAATGAGGAGAGAGAGAGAGAAGCAGAGAGAGAGAGAGGGGAGACAGTGCAAGTGACAAATGACTGAATAAGAGTGGACGCAGTGAATTTGGAAGTAGATAAAGGAGGGTTGCCTCCCTGTGGATTTGGTTAAGCAAATATGAATCCCCCCCTCCCCGTCACCCCCCAACACTGGTGATCTGACACACCTACTTTGCAGAGGATTAAAGACGAGGAGCGGGAACGGAGAGGGTGGGAGCCGTAGAGGAGGAAGGAGGGAGAGCTTCTATGACATAATGGCACCTATCAGGTTGGGTGGGGGGAAACAGTCCACACGTCTCAGTTAGCGTTAGCTTCCACAACAGTCGACAGGGTGGAACATCTGTGCTCCATCCACCTTACGTTTAAGGTATTTTCCCACCCGAGAGTCTGGTAGACTTCCCTTAGCTTGGGGATGAAAGGTTTCCCCTGGTGTATATAAGCCTGGTGGACCACCAGGACAGACTTGCTCCCCCACCACGCTAAGCCTCACACAGTATTATTCCCAAATTATGATGCCTACGAACACGAACTGGAGTTCGATTAAAGCGGACTAAACAGGGCTCTAGTGTCCAAAAAAAGGGCCATTTCTCAGTTTTCTCTTTAGACAAAATGAAAATCAAGTAAAAATGGACTTGTGGTCCTTAAACCATCAAATCATAGAAAAAATGTTCTAAAGAAAAGAAAAAGAATCTAAAAAAAAATTTACTCTGGAAAAGTGTGCCATTTTGAAATAAATATGCAGGGACCCTGCTGAAAGGAAGACACGCATTTTCCTTCCTTCTGATAATGACGAACCACTTTGTATTAACGAATCACAGAAAAGCCCAACAAATCATGTAGAAATCTGGATGTGAAGAAGTTAAAGGAACCGATTTAAGGCCTTTTCTTCACGACTTAAATCAGTGTCGATTCTTAACTTAAATATCCTACGTTCTAACTGCAACCATCTCCATGCAAAGTTTCTGCATTGCTGCAGAAGTATTCAGGCAACAAATAGTCATCAGAAAGAGCATGGGAGTACATGTCATAACTTTCCAGTGGTCGTGTTTGCCGGTTAGAACGCAAAAAGCAACAGTCACTGACAAGTACAGGCGAGAAGCTATCTAAACGCTCGGTGCCTCGCTGTGCTCTTTGCTAATGAGAGTGCAGAGGATTGGTGTAATTTGCCAGCCAGGGTGTCAGAACAGTGCTCGACATCAGTGCAGCCATTCTTCTTCGCATTCGCACTGTAATTATTACACACATATGCTGACAAGTTCTGTGCTGTGGCTTATCATACGCGAGTGCAGCGGTGAAGATACTTGCAAGGTTCAGCTCACAGATACAATGCGGTGCCTTTTCTAAGAAGAAAAAGGGATTTTGATTAAACTGTACATTTCGATGGCTTAGCGGTGATAATTATCTGCGGCTCAGCGGCGAGATGAGGGACGGGAAGAAGAGCGTTAAACTTGAACACGGGAACGTTTTTTTTGTTTTGTTTTTTTTTTTACCTGCTTTGTCTGGCTTCGCGTTCCAAAGGTATTTATACTGTTTGTGGTGGGGATATTGCATAAAACCAAAGAAAGGGATTACAATGAAAAATGTGGGTTAATCATAGTTAATATAGCAACATACAGGTATATTTCCTGATTTCCTGCAGCGAGCGTTTTCCGTCCGTTGCACAGTTATGTGCCAATTTGTTTACTTCCGAAAACAAAAATCTATTCGTTTGTGAAAATGCAAAAACATGCAGGGGGTATGGATACTTACGCAAAACTCTGTACATAACGGGTTTACATTACTGATGAGTATTATTAGGGTGAAACTTTCTTTATATTGGGATACGAACACAACACATAGTGTTTGCTGCCACTTGCATTCCTTAGCAGAATGCTGCGATCTGAAACGGGTAAAGTTAAACGGTGAAGGACACCTTGTGTAGGCTAAACCTTGGAATCATAAATAAAATCTCAAGGTTAAGTAGTTTTGTGATGTGGTAAATAAAGGCTCTTTTTGAGCTATTTTTTTTTTATTTTGCATTTATTCATGAAAAGTTCATTTTAATGAGCAACAGGTTCTCATTTTCAAGAGCCACTTGTTACTTTAAAGAACAAAGAACAAGGTTAAACAAAACACAACAAACAAAAAAATAAACTCTACACTCATTTAGTGTTATTAGGGTTTTGTCCTTGAGAAAACTGGATACCAGAGAAAGTGAGGACAAGTCAACATTTTGTCTAAACTCCTGTCTAGGTTAGGAGTAAAAAAAGTTAATTTGACTGTATTCTACTGAGTTTAACTGCCCAGCATACGCGAAGCAGACTAAAAGCAGGGCACAGGTGAGAAGAAGCAGGAGCTAAGAGCTTCTCCAAGCAGCCGCCTGCAGGAGAACAGAGAGCTAGACAAACAGAGGATAGACACACTGGTACTCTGCCAGGTGAGGCTGTGAAAAGACACCTGGGGAATCTGGGCGAATGCTGGCACAAAGAGCAAAGAAGCCTTTTGTGTGATAGGTGTGTCATGATGTCTAAGTGGTAAATTACACTGCTTTGACTCCAGTGTGTGCCCAGGTGGGGTGAAGGGTGGAGGTGTTGGGGGAAGGTGGACAGGGTAGAAATATAAAGATATTCTTCTGTTTTCTGGTGGATGTATTTCTGTTGTCTGATGTTTTAGTGTTTTCTGAGCAGGTTGTTACTAAAAATGAGAATTTCTTCTCAGTCAACTTACACAAGTTTAAATAAAGGCCAACTAAATCAAACAAGAAATGTAGCTCATCCATATTAGCGGAGAAAAGCGGGTAAGGCGATAGATGGCCTTGAGATTGGTGAGAAAGTGTGCAGAGGGAGTTAAAATGTGTCCATGTATTCTGCACACATCAACAAAAACACACAGCATCCTCTGCTCACGTGCAAAGAAAACCTGACACTACACATTCACAAACACACGCGCGCACACGCACGCATACATCCGTACATCTGCACTGTGAGCAGGGAGAGAGGGCTGCCATCTGTGGCTCAGCAGGCAGAAGTACAGCCGGCACACACGCCATCATACCAGATTGGAATCAGCTTCTTTACAAACGCAATAGTGCAGATTTTAACCTTAAAAGATTACCACACACACACACACACACGCGCACACACGGAGACAGGGGTGTTTTAAATATTCTCCGGCTTTTCTCTGAGAAAACGACTTAAAATATCTGAATGTTATGTAACTGTTTATTGACTTAAACTGTTCAAGTGTTTTCTGTTTTTTTTTTTTTTTGTTTGTTTGTTTTTCTGATAATCCTAAAAAGCCAGCCTTCCTGAGCGGCACGATACTTGTGTTTTACTATGTTCGTAGCGGGGTTTATCAGAGAGAGAGTGTGTATGGTTTTTCGTGGGCGGGGGTTCAAATGTCAACAGGTGCCCCGATCTGTGCCGGCCAACTTAACGCGGCATCAACAGCAGCACCTGACGCAGCTCCTCACTGTCTCTGCTTTCCTCTTCACAAACACACATTCAGCAAACACCCGGAGTGTGCTGCTGCTTGCTGCCGGGCTCGCACAGAATAAAAAAAAAAAAAAAGAAAAGAAAAAGCTCACACACCACAGCATGTGAGGAACCCACACACTGGCACAACAAGCAGCTGCCAAGTAAGTGTGTGCGACTGCTGAGAAACACTGATCACACACACACACACACACACACGGCGGCCGGGTTAGGCGTGGATTTTTGGGAAACCACAACACGGATTGATGAGTGATTTAACAGCTAGGAGTGTGAAATGTGTAAACTATTGAGCAAATCATCAGGGACTGCACAATATATCACAAATATTTCATCCTTGGTACTGATATTGCAAAAAACTGTTTGAAATGCAATATTTGTCAGTTATTGTATTAAAAGTGTCAACATAGGGTGAGTGTGTTAACATAGGTGCATTGTAGTAATGGAAAAAAACAGAGTGAGTAAGAGAGAGTGTATGTGCATTTATGGCAAACTGATAAGATCATTCCTGATCTTTCTTAGGCTGGAGCCTCTGACTAGTCCCTAAATACACAGATTTTCACTTTAACACCCTAAAACTCTAATAATGTGATGCATGTCAGCCCCTGCCTATGGGAGCCTAAATGCACAGAAAGTAAAAAGTTTAACAAGTAGAAAAATGTTTACCTCACATCAACCCCTACAGTTGAAAATCTTCTAATGACACCCTTACACCACAAGGGGCAGCAGAGCTTCATCACACAATGTTTCCACGCAGGCCGTGGTTCCCTTATGTTGCAAAATGCCGTTAAAGGACAACAAATATACTTATCTTTATGTGTGTATTAAATCTGAGCCATCGGTTTTCCATAATAACAACATGTATTTAAGATACTGTAGTCCTTATATATTGTAATGGCCTTTCAATGAATACACCAAATCAATCTACCTCCTAAATAAAAGGTAAACATGTTTTAGGTAAAGAAAGAGAAATCAAGCTGCTTTCACCCATCACATTTAATATAACGCCGTTTTAACAAAGCAGTTATGCTCTAAGCAAGCAGTCTGACTAACTAGCTAGCTAATTTCAAATACTCATATAGTTAATTAGTTGTTATGCTACTCTGTAGAGTATAAAAAGGAGTATTTTCTGTAAAACAACTAAATACATTTGTCCACGTCAGGGATCTTCAACCTTTACAATCCAAAGGGACATAGTTGACCTCAGCTTAGCTAAATAAAATTTGCACATATGTCTTAATGAAAAAAAAAAACAACAAAAAAAACTTCTTTTTTTTTTTTTAAAGATCTACTATATGACATTTATTGCCATTTTACTTTTTTTCTATTTTTAGTCTTTAAAAGACAGATTAAAACTTTTGCAAAAAAAAAAAGGATTTTAAATTTTCAACCAGATGCTCATATCTGTGGAATATTAACAAAAGAAAGTTAATAAAAAGGCACAGTTTCCAACACATGACGAGAAAAACAAACCTCAAATATATTACTGGTACTATCAGTGTCCTTTTTTTGGAAATTCACACATAGGACACTTTGTGTGCAATTATCCCAACAACCAACTGAAAACTGGTAAAACTTTCATTTCTTATGTCTACACTTACAAACATTAGTTGGTTCTCTGTCAATTTTTCTTCAGCCAAAGTTACTGAGAGCCATGGTGGAAGGTCTTCAGAGCTACAGGCTGCATTATTGATTTTTTTTATTATTTTTTTAAGGCTTTTATGGAACTAGTGACCTTCATTTTGCAATATTCAAGAGGAAGTGGGCAGAAAGAGAAGGGAGGAAGACACCCAGCAAAGGTCAAAAGGTCTGCAATCTAACCTGAGGCGGCTAAAAGCGTCTGTATACGAGGGGCCGGCTGTACCTCTGCACCGCCAGACACTCCTGATTCTCTGTTAGTGATAAAGGCAGTTGGACCCTGTAAAACGTCTTCGTTTTGAATTTCAGTGCTAATTCGGCGTTATGGTGAGACTGACAGTGAGAACCTCACATTACCTATTCCAAGCGCATGCATGTCCTCTACATTTTAATCAGCTGATGCAAAGGAATCAACAGGAACTTGATCACAACAAGTTCCTCAAGTTTAGGCCACTGGTCTGGAACGCCTGATGGCCATAAAGCTTTTATTATTTTCGGAACAAAATCAGCCTCAACTGAAAGAGTTAGCGAAAGCTTTGCACAAGTTGTGCCATTATTAGCATTATCTATGAAAGCATGTTTCTTTAACCTGTGATCTGTTTGGTTGAATCGTAAATGAAATTCAAAATGGTGAAGTAAAATAAAGTTTAATATTGAAAACAAAATTGAAAAGGAATATTTCTTCTGCCACTGCATTATTTTGTATTTGTTAGTAGGAATTTTTTTTTTTTATTTTATTTTAAAGATTCAGTTTGATGTATTTTCCAGGCACATTGTGTCATTTCATACCACAATCAAGTAAATATGTTAACTTCACTTGTTATAAAACCGCTGTTTATATTAAATGACTAAAAAGAATTTTGACTTTGTAATTCAACGCCTCCTAGTTAAATTGCATCTGTCTTTTTAAAAACTCCTGTTCTTTCTGAAACTCCGCCCGCAGGACACAACATGTCTTCTTTTACCCGGCTTTGCACCGAGAGGTAGCCGGTATAATAAACTCAGCAGATGTGCAGTTCCAAAAGGTGTTTGCTAATTGCTTCTGGCTAGTCTGAAGGAGCTGAGTGGTGGAGTTCCGGGGTACGAGTGCTCCGTGAGGCAGAAGCTTGGAAACTGCCTCGAAGGTGGCACTAGGTCGACCCAAGCGTTTTGCACAGCTGAATGGTTGCCAGGGGAGATTAAAGGATTTCTCAAACATGCACAAAATAATCAAATCAAAACCTCATTTATGATTTTGATAAGGGAATAGTATAACACGATGTGAAGCTAAAAAAAGTTAATTTTACATAATACTGCCCCCTGTAAAATGACAGAATTCAAACATAGCTTCATAGTTGATCTGTTTCATGTTATAATTTTAAAATAAAAAAATCAAATAAGATTTTATGATCATTTACTCAGTACTAGAGTAGCCATCTCCTCAAATACTTTTTCACTCTTTTTACTTTCACTTGTTGAAAGTGTAACTTGTTCTTGAATACATTTGTTGCTACTCTATCTGCTGATTCTGACCTCTGGATCGTTTGTCGGTGCATCTCAGATTTTCAGGTAAATTTCCTCTAATTTCGTTCCATTTTCAGTGTTTCACAACCTTCAGCGGCGATTTTTTTTTTGTTTTTTTAATTTTTTTATTATTGTTATTTCTAGTAAAGAAGCAAGATTTCTCCTCTGCGCCACGTCCAAATTATAATCCGAACTTTACTCGTTTGATGTGAAAACTTCACGCTTTTCGCCTCAGGGTCTCCTCTCCTTTGGGAATTCCTTGAGGGTGCTTATCCAGGCACACAGTCTTTATTGCTCCTGCTTCGGCGCTCAGGTTCTCAGGGATTTCAGAATGTCATCTTCCCTGCAGCGAGATACTGCTTGCTCTTCAAAAAAAAGAAGAAAAAAACCCCAAAAAGGGCTAAACCCTGAAGATGTGTATTGAATATGAACGGCTGCAATTAAAACCCAAGCTGTCAGTGGCGTGAGCTGACGGACACGGTCAGGCCGGGACGTCTCTCGTTTTGGAGTCAGAAGTGGGACGTTTTCGGCTCGCGAGGGGAGAACGTGAACGGGAGATCCTGAGTAACTTGACGGAACATTTTGTTCGTTAACCAGATTTGCGGGGAGCCCTCTTCATATTCTCGTGTGCATCTCTCTGCGTCTGTCATGTTCACAGGGAGGATAAAGGAGAATAAAAAAACAGCCACAAGATCGTTTAATCATTTTCTTTCTTTTTTTTTTTTTCACTGTCACTGCCTTTCCTCCCACTTCTCTCTGCTCTGCTCTTCATCTGTTAACTGGCAAATGGCTGGGGCTGCTCTCTGATCTGCTCTCGTCTCTTCCTCTCCTTGCCGTCGCACGCGGCGTTCGCGCGCTCTGATCATCCGCCGAGGCGCTTCCCCTTGTTCTCCTCCCCTCCGTCGCCCCTTTAATGCAAACGGCGGTTTCGTAGCTTGGTGAGAAGACAATGGGATGATCCGGTGACAACACAAAGACAAAGAAAAGCTTGGTGGGCACGTTTGCCTTCAGATGGCACGCTCTGCTAGCGAGATTCAAGAGAGCAGAGGCGCCCTGTGCGGCGGCAAAAGGGAGGACCGGAGCGAGGGAGACAACCAGGGTTGATAAGCTCAATAACTGAACAACTGGATCTAATTAGATCCCCCTTCTTTTTTCTGTAGCTAAAATATTTTGCTTTCTGACAAACTGACAACAGGTCCCTCAGTGGTGCATCTTTCTGTCTGCATAAAACCACAATCATGTGAGGAACGGCTCCTTGTGTTCTGTTGTCCGTTTTCATGTTTGCCATCAGACCATCAGAAACAAATATTAGCAAAGCATATCTACTTTACCATAGGATATCACTTTTATTAACTTCTCTTTTGGAAGAAATGGGAGGTGTGTGTATGTGTGTGTGTTTTTCAGTCCTCCGGATTAGGGTTGTCATTCCACTTTTGGCTGCAAAAGTTTCCTCTGCAATCTATGGTGTCTTGAAAAAGTTTTCAGACCCCTACAATTTTACGCATCGACGCGTTACAAATACTAACTTTACTCTGTATGACTGGATTATGATGTAGTAGACCAATACATAGTCACGTTTCACTGTAAATGTTTTTTTTAAAAACATTGTCACAGTTCAAATTCAGAAAAGAGTGATATGCATTTGACTCTACAGCTGCAACTACTTTTTGTAGTCGAATGTTTTATTGATTATGCTGATGAATGATTGTATAAAATCAGCAGATTTTTCATTTAACCCACATGAGCTCATTTTATACAGTATTAGAAACACAAGCATACAAATAAATAATTAAATTCCTTTTTTTAAACAGTATTGAATAAAAAGCAACATACTGTAGCAAAAAAATATTCTGACTGACAAAGAACGTTTTTTAATTATTTTAAAAAGCATGAACAGCTTTGAACATCTAGAGTAGAAATGGGCGATACGTGGGGTTGCACCAAGTGCAGTTTTCTGACCGATCATCGATCTTTGAAAAGTTGCAGACTCTGATGCCAATTCTTTTGTCTGAAAAGTCTCCAAACATAGGAATAAAGTCGCTGAGTCGGCAATAGTGGGGCAACTATTACCAGCACAGTTGCAGACATGACCTGGCGGGCGGGTTGGTCAGTCAGCAATACCTCACGGTTGAATTTCAGACGTTTTATAACGTCGGTCTGACGTGTATTGGCCGATTATCAATCTCCCAAAATTAAGGAATTTTGTGCCGATTTATCGGCAACTTTTTTTTTAACCCAATACGGATCATCACAGCCTTTTCAGCAACGCAATTTATGACTTTAGCTCAGTATAAAGTCAGAACCCCACAAACACCAACACCTATTTTTAACTAAGGCCATTTGAGAAAAGCAGTTTTTTTGTACAATGCATATATCTCAGGGTTTCCCCCAGTGTATTATAAGCCTGGCGGGCCACCAGGCTTTACTTGTGTCTTTTTAAAATGTTTGCATTTTGTACGACTTTATAGTTGGTGTTCAGGTATTAATCTTCCAGTCTTTCAATAACACGTAATTATTAAGTGATATTTTCAAATTTCCTGTCAACTTCAAACATTTTTTTAACTCAAAAACCCGACGGGCTGCTG
Organism: Girardinus metallicus; assembly: GCA_903067095.1. Lineage (NCBI taxonomy): Eukaryota > Metazoa > Chordata > Actinopteri > Cyprinodontiformes > Poeciliidae > Girardinus > Girardinus metallicus. The sequence continues at coordinate 10,904 of CAEGAE010075876.1, forward strand.
GATGAATAACTGCCCTAGCGCCCCAACACCGGGCTTAGAAGGTTTTCTGGGGGAAACCTTGTATCTGGTCTATTTTTACTGTACCAATAAACTGCAATCATATAAATCATATTTTCCAGTCTATTAATCCTTATTGATCCTCTCATTGAACCGAGAGTGAAAATTCCAACCCAGTCTCAAGTCTTCTTTCACAATTCAATTGTATTTATGCATTCCCACAGCATGATATAGCCACCACCATGTTTTACTGGTGATGTGCAGCATTGGCTTTTACTTAAATCAAATTCAATTACATGTGTGTTTTTTTTTGTTCCACTTAACTTCAGATCTATGCACTAATTGATGCATCGCGTACAGCGATATCCCAATAAAATACATTGGAAATGATCAGCAGCTGAAAAGGATGTACTGAATTCAACATGCCGTCTTCGTTTCCCTTTGCCGTGTCTGCTTGAAAGAAAGTGGCTTAATGAAAAAAGAAAACACTTCAAAAGAACTGCCTGCGCAGTGTTCTGAAAACAGAAATCTGTAAAGACAGTAAAAGTAGCAACAGCTCTCATGAACCACTGGCTTCCTGTGTCACTCACACAAGTCGATCTGAGGTGAATGAAACGGTGTTTGAGGAGGAACGGACGGTGGAGCTGCAGCATTCCACAGATGTTTGTTGGGCTTGGCCGGGTAAGGTCTAAGAACTGACCTTCCGCTTTGCTCATGTACACTTCCTCAGTCCTCTTCCTCTGAGAAAAAAAGTAAAAAAAAAAAAAGAGAGACTCCTCTATTTTTTTTTCCTTTTCTGCCTTTTTGGAAATATCTGCCACTGGTGTCGGCGTGTCATAGTGATCAGGGTTGTGGAAACATGTTTTGACTGATCATGTGCTGCTGCGGTGACAGGACGTGCTTGCACGGCCACGGATCCTGGCGAGACATTAATAAACGGTGTTTCTGGATTGGAAGATTGCTGTAATAGGAGACGGCAGGACCGGTGACAGACTGCTTTTAGCCGGGACGGAGATGCTAAAGAGGCTTTGGAGGAATGCCGTTATCCAGGCGACAGACCAAACCAGAGGAATTAGTAGCAAGGTTAGCGTTTTTATCAGTTATCATGTGGATTTTGATTTGTGGTGCTGGGTTTGAATCCTCATCGCCAACTCAAATGTAAAACTTTTTCGAGACCATTATGAATGAGAAGCCGGAAAGCTAGCTAGCAAAATGTTAGAAGTGAGCCACAGCGGCAATAAAGATGTCTGCATGTGGCTCAACCTTTTGCCTGACAGAAAAGTCCGGTGAGAAAAAAAATAAATAAATACATAGAACATACAAGTAAATATCCCTGCCGAGACAGAATTTAAGACCTATGATCAACAGATTTAAGGCTTTATGTTTAAAAATTTATTTAAGACATTTTAAGGTATTGGTTTTAGACGTGAATTTAAGGATCCACGGACGTCCTGGGAAACATGACTGATGGGTAAGGCTGCACCAATAACATCGTCCGCGATGTTATTAATTTTGGGAGAGCGGTCAACATTTAAATGAGAAACAGATCTTATCCACCAATCTTATCTTCAGGGCATCAGCAAGTCTAATTTAAGACTTTTTAATGCCACCTTGAATGAACTTAAGATAAAAAAAAAATCTATAAATATAACGGGTGGTTGGGAGAATTTGCTGCATTACAATTAAGCATAGCAGCAACTGTGTTCCTGGCTTTGTTCTCATCACACCGCATGATCTCTACAACCTTAACCCCATAGTGCCAGGTTTATAGCCTTAGATGGGTTGGCAGCAAAAGTCAGCCAGCCAGCTGCTAATAAATTTTCACTTATGTTTTTGAGGAAAAAAGCTAGCCAGCCACAAAAGTGTATATTAGCAGCCAGTAGCCTCAGCAGCCTCAAGTGACAGAAGACAATGAAGATGTTTGCATGCGACTCAGACTTTTGCCTGACAGATAAATCCCCTGAGAAAAAAACTACATCAAATAATCCTACTAAGACCTGTGATTAATGAATTTAAGGGCAACGTAAATATACAAATTTAAAGCCTTATTTTAGACACGTGAATGTAAGATTTTAAGGCTTTGCAAGGACGAGCAGACAACTTGTATCTACCACCACAAAGATTTGAATATCAGCCACCGTACCCTTTTGCTCTGCCGTGAGAGAGCGCTGATTGACTGGCCCACCCACCAGGTCATGTCTGCACGTGCGCTGGTAACAATAGTTACCTCACTGACGCCAGGTTAGCAACTTTGTCACGATATTTAGCAACTTTTCAAACAAAAATAATCGGTACCACCATGTCAGGTTTGCTAAAAATCTGTGATTGGCCAAAAAACTGCAATCAGTGCACCCCAACTGTTGGATCAGTCCTCCAAACTGCCTTGTGATAGGCTAGTGACTTCTCCAGGATTTGCCTTATGACAGAGATGGGCATCTGTGGCCCTCAAACTGACTTTGTGTGGTCCCCTACTATTAACAACATAATTTTCTTACAGTGGAAAGGGTTCAGTACAACACAAAGTGTTCATGTTCTTATAACCAAGCTTTCATAATAAGCAGAATCACGTTGATCCAGACTTTTACTGAAAAGTCGACTTTGATTTGTCGACTCAAATCAGCTTTTATTGAATTTGTTGAAGCGTTTTGAGAGAAAGTGATCCAAATTCCGTTTCTACAGCTGAGAATAAACTTGTTCAATTGAGCCCAAAAGAGTTTGAAAAGTAGATGGCTTTCTTTTCACACAGCAAACATGCAAAATCCTTTTTATGTTTGGGACCTGCGATGAACAACATCCTTCTTACAAAAATCTAAACAAAAAAGAGAAAAAAAAAATTGGACTGTTTCATTTGCTCCCAATAAAACACAGACAAAAAAGTTCACGGGGTCTGAATACTTTTTCATGGCACTGCATTAAAGAACCAAAGCACAACCAGAAGGGAGAAAACAAGGTTAGCGTAGGTAAGCAGCAGAGAATCAGGTGACATCACCTTTCCTCCAGTCTAGCCACCTGACCGCTGGGAAACAACAGCTCAGTCTGCTGCCACAGAGACACCAAAACACACAGCAGCTCAAAGCTACGCTTCAACGTGGAGAAAACGCTCGGCTGAAACTCTGAAGCCCTGCACTTTCCCACATGTAGAACTCTATTACTTTGAATTGATCTCCTTCTCCCACAGATGGAAAGCAGGCCGAGCAACTTTATAAATGTCAGATTAGACTTGGAAGGGAGAGAGAAATAGGAATAGATAGAACGACATGTTCATGGAAAAAATAAAATAATTAAAGGAAAAACAAAAAAAACAAAAAGAAAAACGGATGAGGAGTCCGATCCAGAGCGAGCGGATCATAACCACACAGAGCTAAAGCAGGAACTGAATAAAGATGATTCTGACATAACCCGGGCGGCAGGTCAGGTTCCAGCCACACAAAGTGACACGCCGGGGGTGTCTCTGAAGCCCCTGCTGTCAGTCACGACGTTCCCGACTCAGTCAGAGAAACATCTTCCTTCTCTAAAGACGAATCTGCTCTGCAACCAAATCACAATTCTGACGGAGCAGCATGTGAAAAAAAGGGAATATCACCCGGGTAAAGAACGCATTGAACTAGGGCTGAAATGATTAATCGGATTAGTCGTGATTAATCGATTATTGGAGTAATCGATTAATCACGACTAATCCGATTAATTATTTGATTTCAAATCATTTAGAAGTCAATTAATTGCTATGTATCTTTTGTCAGTCGCTCACAGACTGAAAAAAGACACATTTGTGAAAGAATTACACACTGAGGGCATTAAGTAAACCAAAACTCTAAAAAAAATAAACAAACATTTTGCATTTAAGATGATAAAAATCTCCTCAAGCGGGATTTTTAGCTTCACCTGGTTCAAGTTATGTAAAAAAAAAAACCTCCAACTCTAAGCATCTCTTGCCGTCCATTTATTTATTAATTAGCTACACATGCATCCTTTGCTACAAATGGTCACGTATACGCTACAGGAATGCTGTTGTTGCATTAGAGGGAAAAATTAAAAAAAAAAAAAAAGGAATTTAATTATTTGTTCATTTGCCTTTTCCTATATATTTCTAATATTGTATGAAATATGTGATCTAAGTGGTAGATCAAAAATCTGCAGTTTGGCAATTTTGTTTTCAGATTACGCGATTAATCAGAATCGACAGAATAATTCTAATTTAACCCCAGAATATTGTTATTTAGTTATATGATGTTGTCACAATCAGATTTAAGAGAAATTATAAAAACTTGTATTTATTTAAAAGCCATTAAGTGACAGAATCCTCACGAGTTGTAGGATAATTGTTAATTAGCCACAATTAATCTGTTCATCTTGTGTTTCACAGATTAAATTCAAAGATAACTATTTGTTGCGGCACCACAGACACCAAACAGTCTTCAAGCTTCTTCAGAGACATCTGTCTCTATTGCACTTTTCAAATGGTTACTGATGACACAATCAATATCACTTCACCATTATAAATACTGCATGAACTACGAGTCGGACCGCTCGTACTTAGGAAGTGGAGAAGAAACGATGACGTGCCGGTATTTTGCCGCAGCCCTCCGGCTGGTTTTGCATTTTTCTGTATTGAAACTGAAACCTGCATTCGGTTTGCAACAGATCACTTTGCGCAGCCTGAATTCCCAGATTTGTGGCGCGCTGCACGCGCCGCCGGAGATGGGGTGCCTAAAAGAACACAAAAAGGATTAGCTCTAAATGCGACCATCTGTCTGAACCTCTGGATTAAGACACTACGTTCGGAATGGCGGTTCCTTAGAAAAGGATCGACGAAAAGGGAGGGGCGGGGGAGTAGGGAGTGACAGCTGACGGATTAACTATGACGAGTTTTTCAGACCTTCGCTTGGCCCTCTGCTCCGCTGCAGCCTTAAATAAATCTCTTAAGGAGTTCACTTTAACTCCAAACTGTAAATCAAGAAAAAAAAAAGGTATAAATAAAACAGCAGTGATGTATAATTGTGCAGCAGTTAAATCAACAGTTTTTTTTTTTTATTTATGGATAAAACTATTTTGATTGCATTTACAAGTCATATTTATGTTTGGGAAATTGTCTCCCAAGCAACAGGGTTGAGCTCCAGGTCACACGTCTTCCTGGAGTTTCTTTGGAGCTCCAAAGAGGTTCTAGAGGTTCTGTGTGTGGGGAGGGGGTCTACTGAAGACCCCCGTGCGACTACTGTTTCCACAGTTGCACACTGGGAGTCGTGCGCTTAAGCTTAGTTTGTACAATATTAGGATTACTTAAGAAAACGCAAATGAAAAAATAATTCAAATTCCTTTTTTAAATCAAAAAATGCACATTTTATTGCCTACAGTGCCGTAATGTGGCATTCCTTTGGCGTACACTTAATCATTTGCAGAAATGTGTGCATCTGCAACTAAAACAGAAATATTTTAACACATGAAAAGCTCAACCATTTCTACTCTACTTAGCATCAGTACAGTGTAGAGCTGATTTATAATTTTTTTGGATTAACTGATAAATAATTGTATTGCAAAAGATGTTTATTGCAAGATTTTTATTTTTTTTTTTATTTGAACGTGGTGAAGCCAAAATTACCATCTGGTGAGTCTTGTGCAGAACTTAATTACAGACAAAGTATTTTATTTTTTTTTTTCATCTTAAATGCAAAATGTGTATATTTTTATACACTTTTTGTTTACTCACTGCTCTCAGCGTGTTATTCTTTGAGAAAGTTGCCTTTTTCGAGTCTGTTTACTCCAGTTAACGATTAATCGATTACTAAATTGGTTGACGATTATTTCAACAATTGGCTAATAGCGTCTCAGCCTGGTGCGCCGACTTGATGGTGAGCGGCTAGCGGACGTCCGACGACCCGTCTCCTTGTGTTTGTGTTGTGCAGCGAGGGGATAAATTTAGCGCTTTAGCCCCAGACTGGAGGCAGCGGCCCTTTATCCTGCTCTGTCCTACTTATTCGAGCGCCGCTCTGTGTGCCCATGAACCGGCGCGTTCACCTCGCGACATTCCGCGGCAATCAAAGCGTCCCGTATGTTTATGCATGCGTACATATAGCTCGGATTTATACATAAATCTGCCTCCTCTGGGGGAGCCTTGTTCTGTAACAACTTGAACTTGTTAATGATGCTCACAGTTAGACAAAAACAACGACAGACTAAACATATTTAAATAGAGCAGAGCAGCAATCTGAGGCTTCCCTGGAACACACCACGGATACGGTACGAATGCAAGAAGCCGAGCCGGACCGAGACGCAGCCCGTCCTCTTTGTCCGGATCAAACTAAAACATCAAAGCAGACGGGGTTTAATGTTGCTCTTGGTTTCTCTAATGCGGCCAATTAGGAACAAGTTGACGAGTCGGTGTGCCTGAAGGCGGCCAATAGACCACGAGCATCCTGCTTCACCTTGGAAACACACCATCCCAGGGCGCATTTCCCTGCTGCCATGACAACAGAGAGGAGCTCTCCCTCTCTCATTCCCATACTCCCACCGTCCCCTGTGCTCCGTCTCTCCCTCTCTATGTCTCCAGCAGAGGACGGTTCACAGAAACAGCCAACCTGAACCCCAGACAAAGAGAATCACCTGCAGCTGTATCAACACACACAGGCAGACAATTATATTGTTTTTTTTTTTGTTTGTTTTTTTTTCACTATCAACTTCAACTAATATTGAAATCGGATGAAAAATGTTTGCCATCGTGGTAAAAATGAGTCAAGATTTAGAGAGGAGGGGTGTGAGGGATGATGTAAGGGTCTACAGGCCAGCTACGGCTGAGGTCAGGGGTCGAGGTTGTGAGATGACTTCAGCCTCCACCAACTGGTGGCTTTGGATGCTGCGCCGGAGCTGTAAGAGGAGCAGCGGGGTATCGAGTGTCTTCCCCCTGCAGGCTCGCACAGGAACGTTCTTGAACTGCTGTCAAATCTAGCTGCTAAAGAAGTGGGGAGTAAGAACCGAGCACTGAGGTTGACGACTGCTGCCGGGGAAAAGCAGAGCGTTTGCGTGAAGTCGGAACTGAGAGAACGACATGAGTAAATACAGAAAAGTGTTTAGCTGGGCTCAAAGAGGATAACTCCAAGGGTTTTCCCTCCAATGGTTTTCTGTTTTTTTATATAACTTTACAATTTTTTCTATCTAGTGGTGATATATATATATATAAATCAACAGCTTTCCATCATTTTTTTTTCTTAACATAACTTATATTTAAATCACAATCTTTGAATCTCATTACCAATGCAAAGCAGCTCAAAATCGATCAACCAGACACTGGACTCAGCCAATCAGAATCCCTCAGCACTTTCACACATTTTTAGCATGGAAGTTTCATACTTTACCAGACTTAATACTTTACATCAAAATGTCTTTTTTTTTTTTTAATGAGCAGTGATAGCTCACGGGATGTATATCAAATATTTCCACAGTTTTCACGCAGAAATAGAACGGAGGGATAAAGAAAGAATTTTTGTTTTAACGAATCAACAGCATGAACTTTGACCGCGCAATAAAGTGTGATCCAACTCAAATGCACTTCAACATATAAACAGAGATCATCTTTCGAGTTCTTCAGTTATTGTTTCATTCGATATCTATCCTCTATCAAAAAAGACCTCCGGCACATTTTTCTTCTCCGGTGTATCCTGGTCCTTAAAGTAAATCCGATATCGTCGGACCTTAAGCACAAATGGAAATCGTACTGACCATGAAACCGTCAACTCTACCAAAACACTCTGTGGGAATCCCCGACTGAAAGCGTTTTTGTTTAAGACATCTAAAGCGTCGCATGAATTTAATTAAACAAACAAATTCTCAGAGTTTAGTGGCTGAATTCCAACAGAGATATGCAATGCAAATTGGTTTAGCGAGCAGGCCGATGCAAAACACAGACGAGCCTGCTCTTCAACAAGGGAGACAACGTGTTTGGAGGTGAAGCAATGATAAGCTGTGTTAGGCAGTCAATTCACTGTGTGAATCTAAATTAAAGAAGAGGAACAAGAGGTGTCACAGTACAGTGGGTTTAAATCAATGTACCGTCAAGAAGGGTTTTTTAAGGACAACAAGTGAAGGACTTCCTCACAGTTTTAAACCGATTCCCATTTTATGAGTTCGCTGGTCTCTGAGAAAGAAGCAGACATGCTGGCTCTCTCTCACTGCTGCTGGGGACTTCAGATAAATCTCTGCAACACCGTTCTCCTTTTTCAGGTTAAATCAGGTTAGCATTACAAGTATGTTAATAAGCTTTTGAACCAGGCATCAAAAATATAAAGCTGGTTATTTCGGTGTGAAGGTGCTCTTTGGTTTATTATAAACTTAAAAAGATCTGACAGAGGCGTCTAAAGCTCCACCGGCGCCGCTGAGATTCAATGATGATATCGGACTTTACAGATAAAGAAGCCTGTCGCAATAAGCCATTAAATCAATTAATCGTATGATCAATTAAAATGAGCTCAATAATATCCATTCTGATGATTCATATTTTTTGAAGGAAAATTTTGTTTTTCATAATTTATCTTCATAATCTTAATAATAAACTTAAGATTAATAATAAACTTAAGATTATGAACCAACTCGACAACCAAAGCCATAAACTTTGTTTATGGCTTTGGTTGTCGAGTTTTATTTTGGACACTTAAAATATCTTCCAGTTCCTGTGTTCAGTGCTCTTTACAAAATTAAAGTTTATTGGTCGTTGAAAATGGTACCAAAACAAAAATACTATTACTTATAGCTTTAACTGGGACAAGGAGCAATGAAGAGCTTCTGAGGAAAAGGGAAATTGGAACACAGAAAAGTTGCTGTATTATTTTATTCTTTTACTTTTAGCCTTTATCTGCCAGGAAGCTAGCTTGACCGTCGCCTTCCTGTGCTATTCCGCTCGGAAAAAATCTCGCTTACAGAACAGTCTGGGCTTTCTCCCGTTCACTTGGAGTCCCTCCGGTAGATTTTTCAACAGGGCCAATCAGCGAACAGAAAGAGAAGTTGTGAACTATGACATCAATTTTCTGCATTTTTTAGAATTGTAGTCTGCCTGTAATGTTCGCAATGGCAGCGGAGGAGGTGAACGAAGCCATTCAGGCCGTGTTGGCCACACTTCCAAGTCCTGAATTAGCATCAACTTTGAAGTGGAGGACGGTTGTTTTCCAGCAAGCTTCATAGCATCAAAGTGACTACCAGGAAGCACAAAGGATGTAAAAATATTAGCAGCCTGTTAGAAGGAAGTACAAATATTTAACAATTTCAAAATTACACTGAGAGGCAGCTATTGCATCTAGTGATCGTAAGTGAACATGTGATTGTCACTAATAAAAGTCGTTATTTTTTTTTTTTAATGTCCCATGTTCTAGACTCTAAAATAATAAAGGACTGTTCATTATTCTTCTGGATCTCTCATGTGCACACAGTTAAAGCTTTACAGGTGAATAAGTAACGACATAGTGCCTGCTAGGAGCAGAAATGTTCGTTAGAGAAACATTTGTTACAGATGGATTTTGTAGCTAAATATAGAAACCTTACAGCACATTTTTTTCCAGTATTAACACCAATAAAGCTCAAAAGCTACCAAAAGTAGTTTTGAACAACTCTTTAATTGTAATGTTCACTGTGTCCTCCCAGCCCATCCTTGGTCTCAGCAGCCTATATAAATTCAGCAGCTCTGTAAGTTTAACTGGCCTTGTAACTACTACTTCTACAGGAAACGTTCCATTGACAAATTTTTAAGCATTTTTTTTTTTAAATGTCCACAGAAGTGGATTTAACTCTGTCTATCCGGAGCAACAGACAAAAAAAATGCGGTCTTTATCTTCTAAACAGATTTTTTTTTTTATTAGGGTTTAACCTTTTTTTGACGGATAAATCCATTTACTATCGGTTTGTTACTTTTAGCGTTAAAATAACCAACTGGGAAAAAGTCCATAGGGAATCTTCCGTCGTAATCTTTTGTGGCTCTTTGTTTATGAAAATCCCGGTGTGGTAGTGGTTCCAGTGGATCGAACCAAAGGAAGGAGGAAAACATCCTCAACAACAACAGAGATTCACCACTATTTATAACCTGCCCAGTCTGCTTTGTGACAGCAGAGGGGGATGAAGAGGGGGGGCGGAAAAAGAGAGAGAGACAGACTGACAGAGGGTGGCCTGTGAATTCCAGAGAAAGGAAAAGACCATTGTGTTTTGTTTTGTTTTTGTTTTTTTCTTGACTGGGGCCTTCTGTACTCAGCACAAATAGGTAAAAAAAAAAAAAAAAAAGAAAGAAAAAAGCCTACAGGGCTTAAACATGCTTGTTAGAATTAGAAAGTGTTTTTCCAATTATTCACTTAAGATATTCAACAAATATCCCTTTCAGAAAGAACCCTTGTTTACAGCTGAGAATAAAGCCAGGCTAGATTATACGTTAAAACGATTCCCGAGATGGAACTTCACCGAACTGTGAATCTGACTGAGGGAAGGCAAACACAGATGAGCCCAAAAGGAGCACAGGTGCTTGTGTTATGACTGAAGGACTTTCAACTTCCACTCAGCAGCACCACAGAAGTAAAGATCTGTAAGGTTAAAATCCTGCATGTCCACAGTCGTAACTTATTGATTAGCAGAGTTCCTAAACATTTTTCACATCTTAATTCCATTGAAAACTGAAAAATACTTCATTCATTTACATAGGAAAATTGAATGCTGTAACTTAAACCATCCTGGTGTCTTCAACGGGTCGTTGTGCATGGTCATGCTGTGGGCAGAAAGGATCAACACTAGCAGTCAGTGCTGCAATAAATCTGAAGAAGCCTCTGTCTAAAGACAGTTTCTGTATGTCAGGCCAAAAGCACAAGGATATTCCACAGTAACATGTTCTGGACGACACCACCAGCTGTTGGTAAACACTGCTAATCCGCCTTGTTTGCTTTTGCCACTCATCTTTTAATCTATCTTAGTTTTGCCAACTTGGCAATTAGTTGCCAGGCTTCAGTATGTTTACAAGAGTTCATTATGCTGATATTTCTCTCCGGGTCTGGTTGGATATAGAGTGGAAGGAAGAATCGACTGAAGCATATATGGAAAAAAGCAGAAAAGGAAGAAAACAAGAAAAAAAAAGGAAGAAAACACTGAAAGTAAGAAGGAATAACATGCCTCAGGCTGAGTTCATTTAGCACATCTATGATGCTCAATTCCCATTCATCTTTTTTTGTGTGTTTAGTCAGAGAAGTAATTAAATGCAACCGCAGTCAGACTTCTGTGTGAACGGTTTGCGACTTACGCGACCCGCTTGTGCAGATGAAGAATTCTGACGTCACACGGCAGCACACAGTTTATGGCGCTGCCGTAAATGGCCATAAAATAACTTCATTTAAAAGCTATTTGGAGCCGACACGATTTCCACAGGATCATAACAAAACAACGGAAGCCAATCAAGAGAATGCACCACGAGCAACGTCATTTTGTGGCACGTTGACTGCAATTTCTGCAGAGAAGTCTGTTTATATGTGCAGTCAGAGCTGCGAGAGGTGGGTTTGGGAGGCGATGTGCTTTACTAATTCAGATATGAATCTGAATTAGTACCGCATATGGAAGTGGCAAAAGTCAGATTTTTTGGTCCGTTTAGACTGCTGTGAAAAAGTCCAATTTGGGTCGGTCAAAAAGACAAAAAAAAATAAAAATAAAAATAAAAAAATAAAAATAAAAACAGCTAATTTTTCTGCTCTGCAAATAAATTTCACGCTTTTCTAGACTGCATATGAACTCTGAATTAAATACATACAAAAATAAATCATAAAAAAGCCAAAGTTATCCAGTTAGTTTTATATCCCTACAACAAGCCTGTCAATACTATCATATTAATATTATGACATCCTCAAACCAGTCACAGGGAAATCTAGCAAGAATTCAAACAATAAACTCTGATGCAGGCAGATTATGAGCTAAACAGTAAACAACACCATGTACAGCTCCCTCTACTCTCTCTTAAACACAGCCGTCTTACCAAACTCTCTCCTGTTGTTACGTTTACACAAGTATTAAACATGCGGCATCGGGTGCAGCTACAAATCTCGAAAACAACAACCTAAAAACATCTTTGACAACAAGCTGAATTTTTTTTCTAGAGTGGAGACGGGAGAAGTCAAGAGCGAGTGCAAACAAAATTTAAAAAAAAAAAGAAAAAGAAAAAGAAAGAAAAGCCACCAATGGCAACAGTTTCCTTAGTACACAAGTACTGCATCTGTTATCTATAAGACCAGACACTGACTGTAAGAAATCCAGCTCAGCAGATAGAGGCGAGAAGGAGGATGGCTCAGCTGCACACACACTCAGAGTCACAGGGAAGATATGAGGCAGACAATGGGGCCACTAAAGCACCTCTGTGGCCAATATTTAAACTCTAATATCACAAGAGTTATGTAGAGCACTGAATATTTTCAAAATGATCTGCCGTTTCAGGATTTGTAAAGCAGGGAATATTGCTTTCATAGCCAAACATTAATGAGCGTAATAGGGTTTTAAACAGCAGCGAGGCAGAAAACAGACGGGCGGAGGAATTTGTGGCGTACCTCTTGTTGATGGGCTTCTCGTGCTTCTCGTAGGGTTTGACGAACCACTTGCCGATGCGCACAAAGCTGCGGTTCATGAGGCAGCGCTCCAGCAAGTTGTGGATGGCTTTGAACAGCAGAGTGCGACACTCGTAGGAGAGGCCGTTCTCCCACAGGTCGTCGTCCTCGGCTGGGAAAAGAGAAACACAAAAGAGCGGTGATTCTCACTTTACTACATTCGTAAGAAATCTCCAAGACAAAACAACGTTCAGCTTAAGAGCATGGAAAACGAAAACGGCAGGAAGAACGCTGAACGATGCTGATGTGGCAAGCATGTAATATTGATCTACCTGTTTGAGATTAGGGATGCACGGATCCACTTTTTTCATTTTCGATACTGATTATCTGAAGTTTAATATCGGCCGATACAGAAAAACAGAGCTGAATTGACTTGAAGCATTTTTCTTTTTTAAACCGACATAACACTTAATTACAAATGTATTTAATGACTCTGCACCAGTATAGCACACCTAAAGTGTCACTGACACGTCAAAACCACTTACATGATTTAAGAAGTTGAACTAGAGTGCTTTCCTTCTGTGCACACAAAAACTTTTATAAATATTTCTCACAAAATATTATAAATACAGAGTGTCGCTGTTTTCGTCTGTGCTAACTGGGTCAAACGCCAGTGCCATCTTGTGATGTAATCAGGGTAACTCAAGCTGTAAACAGCTAAGGTTGAGCACACAGAATCAGGGGAAGCTGTGAGGATTTCAGGGAAGATTTGAGCGATTTATCGCTCAAATCTTCCCTGAAGTTTTGGAGGAAGAAGCATCTTTAATTCTGGTTTAATTCAAATGATCCAGTTACTCTAAAGTAACTGGTTCCAAGTCCTGCATTTGGTCCAACATGTGAATATTCTGATCACGGCGATCAGTAACCAGCCGTCCAATTCCTGCTGAATTAAATTTTTATATACACACACAAAATATACACGCACACACACAAATGTGTGTGTGTGTATATGTATAATTGAGTTGTGGACCAAACTCTCATTTTATATAGATTTTGGTGGAATACAAAGAGAAGCAGTACGAGATCAGCGTATTCCATCAGCAAAAACAAGTAAAACACGTGCATATCCTGTCCATTCATTTCATTCTTATGGCCCAATACGCATACAAAAACAGAAAAACACTAACTCCTGTAATCTGTCGAGCGTGATGTTCAGGACACCATGAAAATAACGGCCCGTTTCCTGAAATGCAAAACAGCGAGCCTGAACGCTGCCATTTATATGGCATCATAAGAAGTTGCCATGTAAATGATAGCAAAAGTGCTCAGTTAGACAAAGAGAGGCTGGGAAGAAACCCTGCTGCTGAATCATTATAAGCACTGAGGTCTCAATACAAGATGATTTAAGAAGGGTACAACATTTAACATTGAGTAGCATTCTGAGTTTAGTTATGAGAACTGGAGTATCCAGAGCAAACCTAAGTCGATCAGTGAGGTTGTGCTTCAACGTACTGATGTTGTAAAATGCTGCATAAGCAGTCTACGTTTAAGCCCAGGTATTGTTCCCACACTAGTGCCGTTAAGCCATCAAACAGCAACATGAACAGAGCAAGATTCCAGCTAAACTTGCATCTTGTGCATTGTGTGAAGAAAGGAGAAGAAGGAGGAGAAGGAGGAGAAGAAGGAGAAGAAAACCCAAACAACTACTATTTGGTACGACGGGCTACAAAAGAAACAGCGAGTGCTTGCCTTGCTGCTTACAATAAAGAAGTGTGCCATTAGACCCGTATCAGTCTTGCTTTCTGAATCACATTCTGCGCTGGCCTGAATGCAGGTCTAATCTCATTAACAGCCACTGCTCACATCTTACAGCACTTAAGCTCCTTTCAGTCAAGTCTGCAGCAAACATCTCCCCGAGTGCGCCGTCTCCGCGTGAGCTCGGGCACAATAAGTACGGAGAGCGACGAGGAGGCGCAAGATGGCCCAGAAGTGACTTCATCGGCTTCACTGAATGATTAAATGAATCCTCCGCCTGCTGATTAAATGTGACGATTGGATATATTTAGAAGGCACTAATATCTAAGAGAGTGGTTCAACTCAAGTCCATCCAAAAATACTTTATTTGTGCCAAAAAGAAATTAAGGCTGAATTCACACCAGATCTGCTCAGTCCGCTTTAATCGAACTCCAGTTCATTTGTCTAGAACGTCCAGTTCATTTGTCTAGAACGTCCAGTTCATTTGAGGAGGTGTGAGTGTGTAGTCAAACTCTGATGTGGACCAAATTAGAGAACTCTGGTCCGCCTAAAAACCTAGGTCTCAGTTTGGTTGAATGCAAATGTGAATGGAAGCGGACCAGAGACCGGTCCTAAAGCAGGAAGGGTAGCATAGCACAGGGCATTCTGGGTAAATACCACAAAAACAAACAGTCTACCATCAGCGAGAGACAAGGCTCCCGGTCATTGACGAAAGAGAAATTGTACAACCGCTTAAATCTGACACCACTCCATTCTTGTTTATATCTTTGAAGATCAAGTTTTCATCGGCAGCAGCTGAAAATGCAGCAAATGTTGCAATTTTGGTCCCCAAATCAAACTGAATTTACTGGACGATCAGTTGTCATAACTCATCATAATAGCATCTTCAGTCGTTTGGGATGATGTTTTCTACAGAAACATATCCCGGATGACACCATTAGTTACTGGAAGGCACTGCTAATCCAAAACATTAGCTTTTGTCGCATCTCTTTATATCTGCATCTGGCCGAAAGCCAGACAGAGAGACGTTGGAGTTGGGGAAAAGATCCTGGGCAATTATGACCGATGGAAGAGATGATCTGGACTTCTACCTCCACTCTGCTCTATGGTCCATCTTAAGCCTGTTGCAATGAGCAGTTAATCAAATTATAATCAATAAACTCTCAAAAATGTCCATTATGATGATTAATACTTTTTCAAAGTCAATTTTATTTATTTTTTGTGTTGAGTGTGGTTTTTATTTCCATTTTTTGTTTTTGGTTGTGGTAACTATCATAATAGTTACTGGGAAACCTTATCAATTCCTCTGGGATTTGGGGTTTAGGTCTTGTTTTAGATTTTAAGATGCTAATCAACCACTCGCATTTGTAAAAGCCATCCACAGTTGCCATGGCTACACATGACCAAAAGTTTAAAAGCAAGGGCAAAAATCCTTCCAGCTGCACAACATTTAAAACCAGAAGCAACAACTGTCCATTTCAGACTCTTCTGGACTACAATAAGCTAAATTCTCTTCAGGCCCAAATATAAACATGAAAAGCAGCAGAAGTTTTGCAGCAGATAGTTTTATCAGGGTCAGGTGTGAAAATAAAACACCTGCAAAAATCACTGCAAGGACAAAAGGAAGGCAAGAAATAAAGTATAAAACACTGCACAGGAACCCAGTGGTTTCTGGTGCCGCAGGGAGAGAAAAACAACAACCAGGCTAGAAATTTTACTTTATCTTTTATGGCGATTTCACCATATTTCCAACTCATCCAAACTGTTTAAACGCTGATAAGAAGAAATTAACCAAATCTATTTAATTAGAGAGATTGGATATTTCATAAGGATGGCAGAATGAAAATAAAAACAGCTTTGTGTTTCAAAAGGAGCCATTTATCGCAACTCCACTAAAGCTCTTTATAACAGCTGTAACTCTAGTAGACTTGAAGTAGCCATAAAACCCTTACCAACAACCAAAGAGGAAAAAAAAGCAACCTCAGGCTGGCTGCCAACAAACAGAGAGGACTCGGGGGTAGGCGGGTTACGTGCACAGCCAGTTCTGAGAGGACCCAAACTAATTCATCGGATGCAAGCGTATCATGAAGGATAAGATCTGGGAACACAGAAAAGTGGTGCAAAAGGCAGGAAAAGGGAAGGAAAACAGCAATTTCCTATTAAATATTTACAGCGCCAGCTAAATAACAACAGAATAAAGCCATTTACCTTTCAAGATATAGTGGAAGTAAACAGAGCGTGCAGAGAGTCGAGAGCTTGTGTTTTTCTTTTTTTGAAACTAAGTCGGAGTTAAGTGATTTAGCAGCTGCTGCGGCCATCCTGAGACACAAGGCAGACAAGAGGGCAAAAAGTCAACAAGCAAAGAAAGTTCAACCCTCGAGGCACTCGTGATGCATTAGGAGGAGAAAAGGAAGAAGAAGACGGGCCAGATTCTCAAATTTAAACAGACTCGGTGAGAGCGATAACATCCACGGACTGGTGGAAATGGCTTGTGTCTGGGATGAGGAAGACATCAAACCGGCATTTAAAACCTACAACCTTGCTGCAGCGCTCCCCTCCCTTCGCCATAACCTGGCAGAAACCTCCCTACCAGCCCCTCCCTGCCAAGACCACATCTGCCTCTTCTGTGGCCCTCCCTGTCGCCCGGACTCCTCAGTCCCTCCCTTCGGCAACAAGAAGCCCTTAAAAAAACACACACACACACACGCACACCCCCACACGCACACACAGAGGCGTCTGGTTTGCATCAAATGTTCCTAATGACCTGGTGTTCGCTGCGCGAGGCCCTCTGCGACGCTCGCCACTTCAGACAGACCTAAGTAATGCTGCAGTTCAGGACGAGCTTTTGTTCTCTTGTAAACAAAACAACACTGATTAGAAAGGACAATGTCTGTGTGAAGCTTCCCACAGAAGATGCAGGCGAATAAACCCAGACATCCGAGGGGAAGGGCGACTTACAGGGGCAGAGGATGAGGAGGTGGGGGCCCATTTTCTTTTTTTTTTTTTTACATTTTTAATAGCTTCTGAAAAATCTCTGTCACGGTCACCGCCTGACGATTGCGGGAAGGTTTCCTGGGGACAGAAAAACGACCAAGTCGGAAAACGAAAAGAAAAAAAAAAAAAACACTTTTAAAGCTCGAATCCCTGAGCATGTTTGTTGACCTTATTGCACTTGTCTGCACAAGTCCCCGAGCAACACCCATTAGTCTTCTTTGGGAGGGAAAAAAAATAAAAATAAAAACAGAACAGAAGTCTTAGCTGGCATTATCGTTAATCCACTTCAGAGCATCTAAACATGCGGCAGCTCATGAGGGTTGCCTAAATAGCTACTTAAGTTTTCGCTCCCACAAGTCGAAATATTCATCTCGATGAATGCATTGTCGCTTTAAGGGGCCAGGGTGTCACTTAAGACGCCTGACAAGGCAGCAGTGACTTAAGAAGTTGCTTCTTACAAATGTTCCCGTTTCAAAATTCCACACTTCTTGCGGTTGGCTTTTACAACAGCATTAATAACAATAATAATCAATTTTATTTATATTCCCCTTTTTGTATCAAATTGAGATATTGAAGGGCACATTCACAATCGGACCCACCAACTGCAGGGAGAACTCGTACCGCCTTCGCCTCATGTTATGATACTTGAGTACAAAAATTTTTGAATTACAGTTCAAATCTGTTATAGTCAGAAAATCCTGGGCTGGTTATCCAACATTAGATAGAGGAAATGCGGTAACGCTAATTGACGGGGTGTGCACAAGACTGACATTACACTGTCATAAACATGACATAACAGCTGTCATGAACAAGTCTTCATGTTTGACTGTTGTCATAAAGTGTGATTCGGTAAATGATGACAATTTTAATGCAAATATGCATTGAAAGTTGCATTAAAAGTATCAACTTAGCATTATTTTTCAAATAATTACATTTTTATGAAAAAGTTGTAATGCAACTTTGCATAAAAAGTTTTACATTAAAAGTCAATTAAAAGAGTCAGCTTTGCATTACAAGTGTCATTATTCACCGAATCACACTTCGAGACCAAGTGTTAATGAAAATACTAACTCACTGTTTCAACATATTCGCTTAAATGAAAACAAGGGTTGCATCGATTGCAGTTATCTGGTCGTTCGACGATTACCGATCTTTAAATGCCTGACCTTACGGTTCTGATTCTGCCTATAATGGCTTTTTTTATGTTAGAAATGTTGCTAAATATGGCAAGAATTGATAACAGTGACTAGTTATAACTGTAGTGGTTCTCACTAAAACCAGGAAGATAGAGCACATAACCCCAGTTTCAAAGTCCCTCCACTGGCTCCCTGTAGCTCAGAATAGACTTTAAAATACTGTTGTTAGTTTATAAATCACTGAACGGTTTAGCACCACAATACATTAAAGATCTGCTGTT